>JAOWBW010001035.1:54020-154117 GCA_026119855.1 Campanula takesimana | reverse complement strand
AACATGGCAAGAACATGAAGAAAAAGTTAGAAAACTTACCTATGTTGGCAAGAAATAAACTTTGATCTTCTTAGGATTGTTGAGGATGTTCTTGGTTGCTTGAAATGCTTAATTAGAGAGAAAAATCGTCACTTAGAGAGCCTAAGATTGATCAAAATTCGGACCTTTAACCAAAAGGTGAGGAGGGCTTTTATAGTGAACTGATGGGGGGATAAGACGGCTGAGATTGGCTAAGGCGAGGTTGGCCGCATGGCCAAGGTCGAATTTGGCCGCGTGGCCAAGGTCGAATTTGGCCGCGTGGCCAAGGTCGGATGTGGCCGCGTGGCCATCTTTTCTGGCTGACGTGATTTTCAAGATAGGGTTTTATTTGGTTTATGGAAACCATATTTTGGCCATTTTTAAGATGTTCTAGAATAATAAGACATATTTTAGGAATCCAGGACAAGTCTTTGCAAGGTTTCTAATTCCTATAAAGTCCTTGTAATTTGGGAAAGCCCTTAATAAACTCATTTTCAGATCGGGTACTAACAGAGTTCGACATTCTTGCCATGCGGAGCTCATAGAAAAATTACCCGATGAGAAGGTAACCAAACAGGAATATCCGGGTGAGCAGAGAGGGAAATAGAGTTGCGTTGGATTAGATTCAGAAGATGATCCATGGATAGTCCGAATGTGATGAATACGTGGCTAACCATTCTCAAATAAGGAGAAGAACTGGGCATGCGCAAAGGGGACGTCCCCCATAGGGTCATCAACCCATTTTTCATGTATAGAAATCTCACCTCTTCCAATACGCCAAGCCTTATTCTTTTCAACAAAAGGTTTGGCCTTGATCATCTTTCCAAGTGTGTGATGAATAAGAAGTTAAAGTAGCACTCCATGGGGTGAATATTCCAGCAATATTTTGCAAGCATTAAACTGCTCCATAGAGAATCGTGGTCCGAAGACGCCACGAAAGCTTCATAGCAAAAGCAATACAAATATCCTCAAACTTGCGTACACCCAAAACACCTTCTTCGACAGGATGACTCATCTTGTCCCATGCGAGCCAATGGCATTTTTATTACCCTCATTGCTGATCCAAAAGAACTTACAATAATCTTCTCTAGAGCACGGATAACTCCTTTAGGAGGATCAATAAGGGATAGATAATAAAGTGGGATCGCAGCTTAGCAAGATTGAATCAATGTAAGCTTCGTACCAAAAGACAAGAGTTTACCTTTCCATGAAGCTAGCCGAGCCTCCATTTTTCGAATGAGAGGACTGAAAGTGCTAATCTTTTTCCTACCCGTATAAATAGGGAATCCCATGTAAAGAAGAGGGAGATTTTGTTTGATAAAACCCGTGATGGCTGCAATAACACCATCTCGCTCTCTATTGTTCCCATTAATAAAGCCATATTTTTGAATGTTAACAAGCTGCCCCAAAAATCTTTGGTACCAATCAAGATATTTCATGTGACATTCAAGAGATGCTTTGGACCCGTTGCAGAAGATAATAACGTCATCAGCATAAGCCAAATGAGAAACCATAGGAGAATTTATATGAATACGATACCGATGTTGTGGATAAACAGAATGAAGATGATTCAAACCTCTACTCATCATCGCTGCTGCAATAATGAAAAGGCATGGAGATAAAGGATCCCCTTGTCTCAGACCGCGAGAAGATGGGAAAAAACCACAACTTTCCCCATTAATCAGAACAGAAAACCAGCTATTAGAATGCACCGGTAAATCATATCAATCCACATTTCACTAAACCCAAATTGCCGCATGACTTTAATGAGCCCAAACCAAGATAATCTATCATACGCTTTAGCCATATCCAGTTTCAAGGCAACATTGGAACCCCGGACCTTTTTATTAATAGACTGCATAATTTCTTGAGCCAAAAAGAACATTCTCATGAATAACTCTCCCTTGAACAAAACCACTTTGTTGGGGGGAGATAATGCGAGGAAGAATAGGAGCAAGACGAGTGTAAGAAGCTTCATCACCACTTTATTACAAAAGTTACACAGGCTAATTGGCCTAAGATCGGAGAAGGAAGTAGGAGAATCAACCTTAGGGATAGTGACGATAAACGTACTAGTCCAACTTCTCGACATAGAGAAGCCCATAAAGAAGTCCCCAATATCTCAGCATAAATCCACCTTGATAATGTCCCAACAGCCTTTATAAAAAGCCCCCGTACACCCATCCGGACCAGCAGCGCTTTGACCATTCATACCAAAGACAATATCATGGATCATCCAAAGTGGGAGTAGCCGTAAGCATAAGGTTATCATCATCATTAATAAGCCTCAGAATCAGAAATAAATATTCATCTGATGGGATTTCACATTGACCTTGGAGCTGATCCAAGTAGAATCTCATAGCCTCCTCTTTGATGTCATTCTTATCCGTGAGCCATTCACCATGTCTATTCTGAATTCTGTGAATGAAAAGACGTTGCCTCTTCTTCTTAACCGTAGCATGAAAAAACCTCGTATTTCGATCCCCTTCTTTAATCCACTTTAAATTAGCCTTTTGGGCCCATAGATCTTCTTCCATATTCATTTTTTGAAGGAGATGAGCTTGATCAAGATGTAGGCTGCCCTTGAATCTTCATTATTCATTTGTTTGTGCTGATTCTCACAAGCAAGGACCTCATCTTCCGCGTTCTTAATTTGTTGTTCCACTCTCCCAAAAACATTTTTATTCCAGCACATAATAGATTTACATAGCCTACTAAGTTTTTTAGCAAAGCATACCATAGGCCGGCCCTCCATAGGTTCATCCCAAGAAGTTTTAACAATGTTCCTGAAATCATGATGTTTAAGCCAAATGTTAAGAAACCGAAAAGAGCCTTTGGTAACTTCAGATTCAAGCTGAATATTAATAAGGGAGCATGGTCCGAGCAAACCCGAGAAAGATGAGTAACATGAGTAAGATGAAACAGATTCAACCATTGTTCATTGTAAAGAGCACGATCAAGTCGTTGATAAATAGCTCTTCTACCCATCCTTTTATTGGACCATGTAGCCATATTACCTTCAAACCCAGCATCCATAAGATTAGCATATTGAATCATATCTGAAAATTCATTCACAGCGATCTCAATAATAGGTTTACCTCCCACTTTTTCGGTTTGATGAAGCACACAATTTAGATCTCCCACCACCATCCAGGGATATTCCACTTCATTAATAGCCATTAATTCCTCCCATAAAGTAATATGAGAAAATCTGTTACAACTTGTGTTAGAGCAAAATATATAAAAGAACGATGTCAAGCGAAATAATCAAACACGAACACAAGAATTTACGTGGTTCACCAACTTGGCTACATCCACGGGCGGAGGGAGAATATATTATTATCCAATGACCAATTACAAAAGACGATCTTCACTAATCTAGTTGCACGAATTATTTAGGCAAATAATTCCGTCAACCTAAATCTAGATCTTAGATCTCTACTTGTATCTCTCAAAGATGACCGGCAAAAATAATGCTAAGGGAGGGGTTAGTATTTATAGGCATAAATACTAGAAACCCAAAAGGAGAATGAATCACATTCCTTGTGTACAATGTAATTGGAATCCTATTTCTTATGTACAAAGTAATTCTATTCTCATTAGGAAACGGTTTTCGTAATTCTTGAACAATTCCTTGTACCAATAAGAAACCTAATTAAACCAATAAACCTTAATACTTGTAACAAAACGATTTCCTTTTTTTTTTCAATTCAAGTCCAAAGAATTACTCAACTTGTCACGGACATATCCTTAACCAATAGGCATTGATTCAAAGGCATATTCCCAACAATCTTCACCTTGACTTTGAATCTCCCCGAACCATAATTTATATCCACGAACTGACCCCAACTCCACCTTGAGTTGAGTCCTCCGCTTCCAAACATATCTCTCCACCTCCGCCACCGCCTTCTGTCTTTGTCAAGACAGTACCATCTTTGTTCACTCAAGAACAATCACGTTTACTTAGTCAAGCAAACGATTTTTTCGGCTCAACTTGTGCAATGATTTCTAGATCCCTAGAACCTTCACCACAACGTTGACCACCATATCCGAAATACCAATCCACGATCACCAAATTTGAATACCATATTACCCAGATGACGACAGTCGATCATGTCTCAAACTTCAACGTATTTCGAACTATTCTTGGATCACCAACGAACACGGACAAACACCCTTGAATGACTTAAACAGATCACTTCTCATTCTGGCAACGTATCTCGAACCCGTGACTACTTATTTGGATTTCTTCCCAATAAGCATCTGCACAAACGGAAATTGTACATGAACTGCACGACTGCGCGATGTCTGCATGAACTGCTACAATACTCCACTAACATATGCTCTTACTTATATTGTTTCTTCGACCTCTCCATAACGCCCATGAGAGCCAAGAAACTAGTATTGATGTCTCAGAAAGCCTTCTAGACCATCAACATAGTGTTTCCCCGAACACTTGAGACTGTACACCTCTAGAATTTAAGTACCTCCTTTGCCGACTGAACTTTGTGTATCTACTTCTAGCGCTTCGAATAGACTACACCTTAAATCCCCACACTGTACATTGTCTCGATTACCTTCTCAATCCCAATCCAATGATGAGCTTCGAACTAGTTCAAGAGCTTCGAACCCACTCATTTAAAGGTGAATAGAATGTAATATTGTGCTTTACATCAAGCACCCTTTGTCACGCCGGACAACCTTGCTCTTCCCAAGCAACCGGACGATATGCTAAGCCTAGCATTCCTTAGTGCCTCTAGACCGCCTATCTAGAGCACCGCCCCTTCCGAGCGACTAACAATTTTTCGTGCTTGGCGAGTTCATTCGGCCTTGAACCTCGCCCACCGAGATAAACTGTCCCAACTCAAACTGCGGATAGTCATCTTGTACCTCAGGATTGTCTGCCCATCTACTCCTTCTTGTAGAAATCGGCTCCACCTTTTCCTCAACTATCTCGTTTTGCTCTACCCTTAGAAGCCACTCTTCCACGCGCCGTGAGTCTTCTTCCACTATTAGAGAAAAATCACCATTGTCACTATTTTTCATAGCAACCTCCACGAGAACATCACCACCAAGACCTATGATGATTTGTGAATGCGCTTTCTCCTCCAGAGAATCCATCACTCCCTCGCTTCCCTTCCCCTCCTTGTAGAAATTACAAACTTCATCAGGTCTCGGGCTTCTCTTGCTAGAAGATTTTTGAGAATTCTTCTTCTTACTAGAACCCTTGCCGCCTTCCGCAACTATCCCTGTTGAATCTCTGTCTGTACTAGATCTACTCGCCACGAGGGTGCCAATTAGCCTTGTTTCTTCAACACGACTTCTGTTT
Source organism: Campanula takesimana (assembly GCA_026119855.1). Classification (NCBI taxonomy): domain Eukaryota; kingdom Viridiplantae; phylum Streptophyta; class Magnoliopsida; order Asterales; family Campanulaceae; genus Campanula; species Campanula takesimana. Next base: position 148,770 of record JAOWBW010001035.1, on the reverse strand, counting down.
TGATGTGTCCAACCTAGACACCCAGATTTCTGCACGGACGCTGCACGTGGACTGTACGATCGCTGCATGCGAACTACACGTACACTGCACACAAACTGCAGGGCCTTCATCTTGATCTACCAAAGAATATAATACTATTCCTCCCATTAATCTTGTCGATCGATGATTCAATTCCTTGACCCATCTTTTTCTTTGCAGCGGAATCCCTAGATCTCTAACCAACCAACACCAACAAAAGAAATCGCAACAAGAACGCTTACAATCGAAGACAACACCCACTACAGCTTCTGTCCGGATTAATTTCCCGATGCTACAGGCCTCCAAATACGATCTCCACCGTTCAGATTTAAGACCTATGAGTCCCGAAGCTACCCGCCAAAAATAAACCCTATCCAACGGTGAACGAACGCGCTACGCCTTTTTCTTCACACCTGCGCTGAATAAAAACGGACCAAAAACTGCTAACTTGTTTTTCTTCGATCTTGGACCTCTTCCGTCGATGCTAATTCTCCTTTTCAACCAAGCTCTGGTGCCACTTGTTGGGATCGCGACCACCACCACCACTTTCCCACATTAGTATGATATTTTCCGCTTTGGCCCAACCCGCACGGATTTGTTTTTGGGCATCCCCAAAAGGCCTCATACTAATGAAGTGGGTGGGTGCTCTTATATACCTTGCAATTATTTCCTCAATTGCCGATGTGGGACTTTGGGTTGCCACCCAACAATTAAAAAAAATAGGAAATCGTTTTTGTTACAAGTATTAAGGTTTATTGTTTAATTAGGTTTCTTATTGGTACAAGGAATTGTTCAAGAATTAGGAAGACCGTTTCCTAATGAGAATATAATTACTTTTGTACATAAGAAATAGGATTCCAATTACATTGTACACAAGGAATGTGATTCCTTCTCCTTTTGGGTTTCTAGTATTTATGCCTATAAATACTAACCCCTCCCCTAGCATTATTTTTGCCGGTCATCTTTGAGAGATACAAGTAGAGATCTAAGATCTAGATTTAGGTTGACGGAATTATTTGCCTAAATAATTCGTGCAACTAGATTAGTGAAGATCGTCTTTTGTAATTGGTCATTGGATAATAATATATTCTCCCTCCGCCCGTGGATGTAGCCAAGTTGGTGAACCACGTAAATTCTTGTGTTCGTGTTTGATTATTTCGCTTGACATCGTTGTTTTATATATTTTGCTCTAACAAGTGGTATCAGAGCCATGATTCAGATGGGCCCGACCCGGGCGGACCGTGTGTGTGCTTTATATGGTGGGGTTCCCCTTGTGCGACATAGCGAATCGAGTCTTGCAATCGAGGGCGATGGTGTTTCGCGGGCGGTTGGTACAAGCTTTCGCCGATATGGGCCAGAGGAAACACTGCGGGCCATAGCGGTGTGGTCCTTGGTTTGAGGGGAGGATTGTTGGGTGGCAACCCAAAGTCCCACATCGGCAATTGAGGAAATAATTGCAAGGTATATAAGAGCACCCACCCACTTCATTAGTATGAGGCCTTTTGGGGGATGCCCAAAAACAAATCCGTGCGGGCTGGGCCCAAAGCGGACAATATCATACTAATGTGGGAAAGTGGTGGTGGTGGTCGCGGTCCCTACAACTTGCATGCACAAAAGAAATCCAGACTGAATCTATCCAAGAAGGATGAGAAATTTGTAGAGTTAAGGCCTGATTAGAATCTTGAATAACGAAACCATGTACCCCATGCTTCCAAAGACCAAACCCTATTAGAGACATTAGCCATACCATTTCGCAACCCACCTTTCTAATAAACTGATCCAAAGTGGAACTATCAACTTTAGGCGGAATTCTCGTAAAGTCCATGGTTCAAATATTCATTGCTTTGATCAGATCAGGGTACACTAATACTTTTGCCATGAGTTATCAAAATCCTCTTTAGCATTGTTACTTTAATGAACTACATACATCAATATGCATTAGTTCAAGAGAGTATTTACCTTTTACTACCATTAGTAATAGGTGTCTTGATCAATTTCTAAGATTTACATATATCACATGATTCAAAATCATGTGAATTTAAAAGTCCGTCACATGGAATTTTAGATATGTGTTTCTTATCATTTGATCGAGACTTTAATGCTATAAGAATGTAACGCTTACATCCTCAGATTTCCTTTTGTTTATGTTATACTTATTATTTTGTTCTTCCAAGACAAGGATGTAAAGTCCTATTATATGATTAGCAATACAATAGAGCAAATCGTATTTAATGGTACACTTTCTTATTCGAAATAAGAAATATCCATAATCTTTTAATGAAGAAATTAAAATAATATTTCTACTTTATGTGGGAACATCACAACAATTATTCAAAACAAATATGAACCCACTAGGTAAAGACACTTCGCAAGTTCCTATGATTAATTTTATTTTATTTTATTTTTGGCGAAAGGAGACAGTACTCCCTAGATTTTATTAATATGAAAAATAACTACAAACGAGGTGGGGGACATGACGGCCGTAACCACCTGAAAAATAAAAACTAGGGGAGGAGGCCTTACACAAAATGCATAAAAAGTAGCCCTGCAAGACTAATGCAGCCGAATATAAGGTGCTGAGGAGCAGTCAAATAAAATTGGACCCTTGCAATCCTCGGGGAGGTCTTCCAAAGAGTAGTAGACAGAGTTCTTTCGAGAAACCGCAGCAATATTAGCTAAGCCATCCGCCACTTTATTTCCTTCTCTAAGTATGTGAGAAATTCTGACCGAAACTAATTGCATTAAACATTTTATTTCCATCACCTCATACCATATGCACCATGGAATGTGATACTCCTCAATAAGGATTTTAAGAAGAACCTCAGAATCAATCTCGAGCCATAAGGACGCAATACCAAAGATTCTTGCAAAGACTAAGCCATCACGAACTGCCCTAGCTTCAGCCACCATATTGGTTCCGTGCCCATAGAAATTAGAAAAAGCAAAGAGAATTTTCCCCATTTTATTTCTGAAAATTCCACCACCTGTCATAATACCCGGGTTGCCTTTAGATGCTCCATCTGTATTAAGCTTAAATTGTTCGGTCAAAGGAGGCTGCCAAGACACTAGTCTAGCCTTTTTGCACATGCTAGTAGAAATAGGGATGCCAAAATAAGATAACGCATGAGTTTCTCTCCAAGTAGCTCGAAAGGAAATATTAAAAGCTTTAATAATACCTTGCAAAGCAAACTTAACCTCGGCAATAATATGAGTAACAGCCATATTTTTTCCTTCAAACTTTGCTTTGTTATGCCCTTTCCAAATTTCCCATAAGATAAAGCACGGAAGAAGATGAGCAAGCCAAATAGAACCTTTTGGAGTTCTGTTATCAATACCATACCACCAGCTAGCTATCAAAGAACGAATGTTATAAGAATGAGTCTTAATCCCCATTAAATTTGAAAAATGCGCCCAAACAACCTTAACAATATCACTGTGAACAAAAATGTGATCAATATCCTCAAGGGCCGGGTAAGAGCAGCAAACACAAGCAGAAACCAATGAAATACCTCTACGCTGGATAGCCAAATCAGTAGGAAGGCCTTTGTGAAGAAGGCGCCACATGAAAACTGAAATTTTGAGAGGGATGTGCTTGTTCCAGCAATTCGCTAGCATAGGTATAGTTATACCCGCTGATCTGGAAGCTTTCCAAGCTGAAGAAATTGTAAATTTACCCGAGGTACAGAGACACCAAAAAGGTTTGTCCGGATTGTCCCTAATCTGAATATTGTTCCCTTGAATAAGATGTAAAAGTTGCTCACCATAGACATCTCTTATATGATCAATACGGGGCTACCCTTGGTCAAAAAGATGAGACACCTCAATATGGTTCCCTGGAAGATTAGAAGGAATATCCATCCAATTTTCATGAACTAAAATATCCCCACAACCAATCCCCCAACGAATGTTATGATCAACTAGAGCTTTAGCACCAAGCATCCGAACCCATATATGAGAAGCAAAGGATGGCTTTGTGGCATCCATCGGGTGGGTACCATTACAGTACTTAGCTTCCAAGAAAGATACCCATAAAGATTTGGTACTTCGGAACCTCCACCATAATTTCATAGAAAAAGCCATGGATATTTCCTCAAATCTTCTCAAACCGATACCTCCTTCATTAAGAGGCCGAAACATTTTATCTTGATTGACCCAATGACATTTTTTGACACCCTCTTCGTTGCTCCAGAAAAAATTCAAAATTAGCCTATACATGGCATTCATCACCCCCTTCGGTGGGTCAAGAAGAGATATATAGTACAACGAAATAGCTTGAAGGCAAGTTTTAATGAGGGTTAACTTTGTACCATAGGATAAAAGTTTACCCTGCCAAGTAGCCAGTCTTGCTTCCATTTTTTGCATAACCGAGTCAAAAAGATCAATTCGCTTCCGGCCCACATACAAAGGACAACCTAGATAAGTAATAGGAAGGTCCTTTTTTTGAAAGCCAGTAGCTTCTGTTATAGAGGCATCCCTATCTCCATTATAAGCACCAGTAATAAAGCATGATTTACCCGAACTAACCAGTTGACCAGAGAAATTTTGGCACCAATTTAAGCAGCGCATGTGAGCATCCAAAGAAGCCTTAGATCCATTGCAAAAAATAACAATGTCATCCGCATAAGCCAAATGAGAGATCAAAGGAGTATTAATATGAGCTCTATAGCGATATTGAGGATAATTAGTATGAAGCAAATTTAGACCCCGGCTTAAAACTTCAGCCGCAAGGATAAAGAGAGTGGGAGATATGGGATCTCCTTGTCGAAGCCCCCGAGAGGCGAAACTCTCACCATTAACCAAGCCAGAAAACCAGCAAGAAGATATGCATCTGAAAATCATGTTATTCCATACCTCACTGAAGCCAAACTTTCTCATAACTTTAATTAGGGCAAACCACGATATCCGGTCATACGCCTTTTCCATATCTAATTTCAGACAAACATTTGAACCCCAGACTTTCTTCTTAAGAGATTGCATTAATTCTTGAGCTAGAAGGACATTTTCATGGATCAATCTTCCTTGAACAAAACCACTTTGTTGAGGGGAGATGAGTCTTGGCAATAAAGGGGCTAAGCGACAAGTTAACAATTTTGTAATAACTTTATTTGAGAAGTTGCACAAACTAATAGGTCTCAAGTCAGAAAACGAAGAAGGAGATAATACCTTCGGGATAGTGACTATAAGAGTGCTAGTCCAGCTCCTTGGAATAGCATGACCCGAGAGTGGGAGATATGGGATCTCCTTGTCGAAGCCCCCGAGATAAGTTCCTATGATTAATGTTGCAACCTTTGCATCATTATCAACACATAGGTTAATCTTTACCCTTTTAAGTAGTCTTTCTATTTCTCAAGTCTTACACATTTATACAAATGTGGGATCCATATCCGGTATCCAATACCCAAGAACTTAGAAGTATAATTTTAACATAAATACTTGAAGTGGTAGTCCTACTACCCTTCCTTTTGATCTTTTAATTCAAATTGTAATTTCTCCTATGGTCAATCACATTGCCATGGTAGCAATTACAACCTTAGGATTTTAGGTTTAGCCATAAATATTTCCTTTAGGTTTGACAACTCTTGTCTTACTTTTATTTTAAATCATTTTCTTTATTAACCTTTAGAGTTTGAGAAGGTTTCCATTTGATATTAAGACTTAGCATTTTAAACATCAAATGTCACTTAAGAATTAATATCAAATCCGTTTGTTAGTTCCAAACTAACTTGATTACTAATCCAACTAAGGTAATTAATATGTATCTCCATGTTCAAAACATGAGAACTTATTAACATACCTTTCAGTCATCATATGAATGTTAGGCTCTAATCAATCTCAAACTTTTCTTTTACCTTTCTTGCTAGTAGGAACACTTCCTACGTGATTGCTTATCACATAAGCATCCATATGTTTTAGATACTTCTAAAGTTCCAAACATTTGGTAGCAAGTCGTAGGACAATTGACATCCATAGATTCATTCATCTACATAATTCTAATCAATGTCTTTGTCTGTCCTTAAGGCGTTAGGTTTCTTAGGAATGGGATTCATAAAGAATGCATAACTTCCAATCTTTCTTTAGAACAATTCTTAAGCTCATGACTAAGTTAAAGAAGTTAATCTTATTCTCTTTAAGTGGGTCTATCCCAGTAATTAACCATGATTATAGTTTAAGACATTCTACAAAATATGCAAATAAATATACACATATATTTCATACCATTATCATTTAGAGATATATAATGTATTTCATAATTACTCCCACTAAATTATACACCTTCAAATACAACTCTTGTATAATATAATTTAAGTGAGCTAAGATCCATATTTCACTTAACTTTGAGTCGGCTAGGGCACGACTGCTCAGAGTTGAGTTATTTAGGTAGATAACTTTTTATCAATCATATCATATATGACTCTTAGATCCTTTATGAGATTTATTTAGACATCTTATGTAAAACATGTTTTAATCTCATCTGTGCCTTAGGCCCAAAACTCTTTTGATAGCCTAATTAAGTCAAACCACTTTAAACGCATAGGAACCACTCTTTCACTCATCTTGCTCATACAAACATAGAATTAATGCGCCTCGTGAGGGTTAGAGCCCGCATAAAACTATACGTGTACTTACAAGTGTTTTAATCATGGGTTGGCACAAGACTTAAAATTTTGAGAAGGTTTATTTAGATAGAGACATGCATCATATATTTAATTATGTCAAACATATATAATATAGTCTTTGCATAATGTATGTGTGAGCGCGCGCCCCTTTCTCGCCCCGTTTTGCTTCGAGTTCGTAAGGACTTTGATTGTTGCTCGGTTGTTGTGAGTCGCCACCATGTTTAACGGAACACAGACCGTTAGATTCTTGAGTTTGGGGGTTAAGTTATGGATTGGGAAGGTCAAGGAGCACCCAATCCACCCGATCTAGGATCGGTCTTGCTTACGAAATCATCATCATCATTATTAATATTATGCATTCATGTACCAAAAGAAAAAACAAGCAAATAAATAATTTCTTATTTATTTGGGATGTCGGATTATATGCTTCAAGACCATCTCCATGGATTGGAGAGGCTCTAGGCTGATCCTTTGTTGGAATCACACTACTTCAAAGACAAAGAAGAGGATGAGAAGGCAAAAAACAAGGAGTTTTACCTAAGCATTCTTCGGGAATCCTATAGATGGCCTTGACTAAAGGCCTTGATGATCCAATGAACTTGACTTGAATGGTGTTATGAAGGCTTGAATTTCGTGGGTAGGGAAGAGAGGCTGATTATGAGGACCTCTTTGATAAGATTTGGAGTGGTTTTGGGTGAATGACCATTCTAGAGGTTTTTCGGTTCAAGAACCTCTATACTTATAGGAGTTCTTTACCTAGGGTTTAAGCCAATGAGGTAAGTTTGGATGGGAATCAAAGACTTGATTTCCAAGGAGGTATTTTTAGACTCTAGGATCGCTCATTAGGTTTTTCTCGGATTGCTTGAGTGTTTGCCAAGAAACGGGGTTGAGATCAACAAGGAAACTGACCAAAACCCGACTGTCAAGGGGAGATATCTTGTACGAGACATCTATGTGCTGGAATCACATTGATGCCCTTCTGCAGCAGTTTTTTGATGTTCATTTTGGTCCCTGACTAACGGAGTCAGTTAGAAACTTAATGAAACATGTCCAACTTAACGAGTTTCGACCCAAATCAAGGGCGAGACACAGAAGTAGTGTGATTATGAATGAACATCCAAAATGGGGTGTCTACAAAGCCCCTTAGTGACGATACTTATGGACGAAGTAACGTCGTCAATAGAAAAGATGCCATTTTGAACTACGGGTATGGTCGTGCTAAAAAGCTGCCTACGTATTCCTCGGAAGGAAATCAGACCAAACGTAGTTCGACTTCGAAAACACACAAAAACGGGGTTTAAGGTATATTGAAAATCATTTTTGAAAACAATACTGCAGTAAGTAAAGTTTAGAGTTTAGAGAGTAACCCATACTGAGGAATCAATGTCCTTGACCCAATTCTTAATATACTCCTTTTTGTTGATGACGAACCGTCTTCAGTTGCAGTCCATACTGAGGAATCAATCTCTTTGACTCCAATTCTGAATATACCCTGTTGTTGATGACGAATAGCCTTCGATTTGTGGAGACACCAGTTACCCCGACCTTGCTTCTCCTTCCAATGAACTTGCCTTCTCCGCCGGAAAATGTGAATCCTATGTTAATAACATACGTCTTGATAACAATTATCGGACTCTGGGTTTGGAGACGCCAATTACTTGGATCCTTGCTTCTCCTTCCAACGAGGTTGCCTTATTCGCCAGAAAATATGAATCCTATGCCATTAACATACGTCTCGATGACAATTATGGGACTCTGAGGGGTGTGAATCCTATGTTATTAGCGTACGCCTTGATAATAATTATGGGATCACTGGTTGTGGAGACGCCAATTACTTGGATCCTTGCTTCTCCTTCCAACGAGCTTGCCTTCTCCGCTGGAAAATGTGAATCCTATGTCATTAACATACGTCTCGATGACAGTCATTGGATTTAGAGTTTGCTGATGCAGATTTTGTTGCTCACCCATGATCTTGGATGTGCGGTGAGAATAAATTCGTACTAAGAAACAACTTTGCTTGTTCCAATTCTGAAAATATTCTTTTGTTGACGACTCAATGTTCCATCTTGAACCGGGTTCAGATTCGACCTTTCAGTCAAAAGCAAGGCTTTTCTGACCTTTTGTTTAAAAGCAGGACTTTTCTGACATTTCTGTTAAAAGCGGGGATTTTCTAGAATTTCCTAAGAAAACAGGGTTTTCTGTGGATTTGCTGGGGATATCTCATACGAGATAGGGGTGTCTCGTACGAGTGATCCCTGTTTTTGGCGCATATCAGCGCTGATTCAGTGATTTTCAAATCACTTCTTCATTTTATTCTGGGGAGCTTTCAACCCTAGGCGATTTTCTCACTCAAAAATCTCCATTCCTTTCAAGTTTAATTGCTTCCCAACTCTTTCTAATGGCCGGTGCGAATCGATCCCACAAAGAACACTTCTTTGGTAGGCATATGAAGGGCAAAGTGTGGGCGGGTAAGGATCTCTTCTTTGACTGAGTTTCCATGTCAATTTCGTTGTTGCATGTCTCAATTTGGTGCCTTCGTAGTTCGGCTTTTGTCAAATTTTCACCTAGAATTATCACTGCTAGGGTTTATCATGCATGGCTGATCTTTTGATGGGATCTCATCCTTGTTGATGTTGAAAATCATTGTAGTACATGATTTTGACTGTCGTTCTAGGCAATTCTGCGATTTCATATCTCTGTTTATCATTCATCCGAATATTTTAATATCTCTATTTTTTCTTCTCAACAGGTGCCCATTGCCGAGTATAGAGAGGTCGTCGGATGGCTCGCCCAATTTATGGCCTATGCCAAGATGGTAAAGAGAGAGACCGTGGGACTCTTAGGCCGATTGGCTCGCCAGATAGCAGAGTCGGCTTCTTGCGGGAAGAGACCTCGAACCGATGAATGATCACGTGGCAATGGTGACGTCTCTTTCCTTTTGATGCCGTAGTAGACAGGATCCCCTTTTGTCCCTTCTTTTATTTGGTTGATGTATTTATTGCCTCGGTGTAGGCGAAGACAGTTTTTCTTTCTTTGGCTTTGGTTTGTACCTATGCAACAGTTAACTCCTAACTCTAACACACAATACTTGTTAATTTTAGTTTTTATTTCTGACTGTGTAATGGATTGATTCACATCCGGTTGGTCAACCGGGGGTATTTTTATGAGATGGATTCGTTTGGGTCATTTGTAGGTGATGTATGAATTGCTTTGGGTGAATTTCTGAGGTGTTTGAGGCATGTTTTGACTCATTAGGCAACCTGAGATTTGAGAGAATTTCTGTCATCTGAACTGGGAGATGCCTCGTACGAGACTTCGATGTCTCGTACGAGCCATCATGTGAATCTGTGGTTGTTTCTCCTTTTTCCTCGAGGGTTTGGTGTCTCAACTTGTATATAAACACCTCTAGTCCGTCCTAGAATACCATACAGCCTTAAATCAGTTCTGGGAACTTTTCTTTTGGAGTAAAATTCTCAACCTTTTGCTCTCAATGGCCCCAAGCAAATCTGTCCCTTCATCAATAATTGCTGATGAGTTCTCCTTGGACTCAGAATTAGTGGAAAGCTACAAGAATGACTTAGCAACGTTCTTTCACTCGTTTGACAAGGCTCGTCAAGAAAGATTCGTAGAGATGTTCGGTTTCAAGATTCTTTTCACATTGAAGAATCTAAAACCGGATTGGGACCTTTTAAAGGAAGTCGCACGCTTTTGTGATCCTTCGACTCGTCTTTTCAACTTTTCACTTAATGAGATGGTCCCCACTGTAGAAGAGATGGCAGCTATCCTGGATATGCCATTGACAGGAGTGATTGCGGTGCCCAAGTATGACAAGGTACTGGCGGAGTCTCTCAGGGATCTATTGAGTATAGGCATTCCCGAGGCGCAGAGTTATATTCATAAACGCTATGTTGATCTCCACGCTTTGCCTAGGAGATTTAAAGGTCGGGTGACTCGTGGTTACGGGTGGATTCCCAGTGTTGCCTCTTGGCCTTATGTTTATTCTGAAACATGCTTTTCATGAGCAAGTGTGGCATGGAAAACACAGAGCTCGTGGACATCGTTCTACAAGCTAGAGGACGGGCCTTCAACATAGTCCCTCTTATCTTGGGGGAGACCCTTCATGGTCTTGATGAGTTACACCGAACCGGCTCCATGACCTGGGGAAGTCCCTTATTGTTGACTATTTGGCTTAGGGAACATTTTAAATTATTGGACTCTTCGACCGAGTATTCTCCTTATACTTTCCATAGGCGGAGGCTATTGGTGAAGGGTCTCAACATTGAGGAGTGGGCCCATCTTTTTGCCAAAGCGGAACCTGATGATATTGCTTGGTGCCTATTGTAGATACCCCGGGAAAACCACAACTTGGCTAGAGCGGTGGAAGGATCCTAGGATGTCTAACTTGTTTTAATTTGTAGAGTTTCCACCTATGTTTTTAATGGAACATAAGAAAAATCTAAAGAAATAGCCTAAATTTATGTACAAAACCAGAGATTCGGGAAAAGAAGGGTTCGGGGGTTAGGTGACGGAGTGGGAAGTACTTAAACACCCACTTCGCCCCGCTTACGCGAGTCTTGCTACTATTGGTGTTCTAATGCTAAATATCCTTATTTTATTGATATTAAAAATGCGCTAACAATTATAATGTAAAGAAACGGGGAGTTGCAAAGGGAAAAAAAAAAGAGACTTATTTTATTGATTTAATGCCAACAATTAAATTAAGAAGTAAATGGTAAATTAAAATGGAGTTAAAATGTTGGAATGAATGTAACCTTGACCAAACTTCAATAGTGAATTGGCCTCTTGGTTGTATTCCTTAGATTGCAACACTAGTAAGACACAAATAAAATAAGAGAATAAAATTTGTACCTTAAAAGGAGAACTTCAAACTTTCACTTGAGAAGAGTTTTGTGTAGAGTTTTGTTGCTTGAATAGAACTTCAAACTTTCACAAAGTGTGTAGTGTATTTGTGAAGAAGTTTCAAGTCCCTTTCTAAAGTAAACAAGAGGGGTTTAAATAGGTAGAAAAGAGAGGAAAATATGGCTTTTCAACCAATAAGAAAATAAATAAAATAAAATAATAAAGAGAAAATCAAATAATAAATAAAAGAAATATTTTTTTTTTAAGAAATGGCTAAAATAATGGGATTGGAGGTTAAAACACTAGGGGGATGAACTTGGAGGTAAAAAGGAGTGTTTGTGATCAAGAAAAAGGAGGGAAAAAAAAAGGAGGGAAAGACTGCAGTCCGTAACTGCCATAATGGGAGGCGCGCGCTTCCTGCTTTGGTCGCGAGAGGCGCGCGCATCCCACTAGCAGTGCCGGATGCGCCCGCGGGTGGAAATGATAGAAAGACAGAATGACCCTAAAAGTTACTTTTGTTATGCAATTTAGTCCAAAACTGACGGAATCAGTTAGGAAACTTAACCGAAGTAACAGAAATCAACAAAAATAAGTTAAATAAAAATACTATGTATGCAATCGGGACATGAGAGGTCCAAGGCGGGGTGTCTACAGATCCCCTCAGTGACGTGGATTGCAAAGCAAAACGCGTCGACGAAAGAACAAAACATCCGACATCGATAAGGGTAAAGACAGCAAGAATTATTCAAATTGCAAGGGATAGGAATGCGCTCCCTATGCGAGCGACTTTTGCTGATGGAAGGGGTGCGGTGGCATGAAATCAGCCCACCGTGGCCAATATTTAAAGTCCATATAGGGGACTGGAGGGACTCGAGAGTCTGCCTGCTGATTTGGAGGGACTCGAAAGTCTGCCTACTGATTTGGAGGGACTCGAAAGTCTGCCTGCTGATGCGGTGATAGAAATCGGCCCACCGTGGCCAATATTTAAAGTCCGTATAAGGGACTAGAGGTGGAGCTGTGTTCTTGTACCTGTTATGCGCATGCTTTGCAGATATATGTGCTTGTGTGAGATGTGAAATAGAAATTGCGAGAGAAATTGTGATTGTGGTGTGATGTGATTTGGAAGGAGCTTTTGATGAATGATGTTCATACCTTCACTTACCATGGCCGCTTGATTTGGGATGGATTTCTGATGCCGTGACTTTGATGAAGGATGTCGATACTTTTGATGAAGATGGGTTGGTCATGCCAAAAGCCTGCCTACGTATCCCTTGTAGAGAATCAGACTAGCATAGATCAAGGATGATGGAGAACGCTGGGGAAGAAGCTTAGGAGCAAAGCAAAATGAAACACATACTTTTACGCAAGTAAGGAGACAAAGAAAGTTTATTTGCAAGAAAAAAAAGAAAAATAATTTTTTTTTTAGTTCGTGGGTGAACCATTTTAACCATTGTGTGTTTGTGAAGCCAACCCAAGATCAAATCATGTTCGATCAAAGTCCGGATTGCCTCACTTGAATTCCGTTGTCGCTGTTGTGCCCAACGAAGATTGATGTTTAGCCCCAAGAGATTTGTTGATTATGGATCTTCAAAGACTTTTGATGCCGAGATACCAAGGGGTTGCTGATTTTAAAGCCCCTAGAACGCCTTTGATGCCAAAATTTGAGTGGCTTGCATAGCCCCAATATAAATCAGCTCTTGGCCCATTCAAGTAAATCGCCTTTTGTTGTCGGCGTGAGCAACCCCCAAGAGAAGATTATTGATGCCAAGCTTCGAGAGATTGCTAAGCCCCAAATGTCATGTACTTTGTTGTTTGCGAGCGTCAAGATGGTGGAATATGAATACCTTTCGATGTAAAGCCCCAAATTATCTTGGGGTCGGCTCGGTATTGAGAGCGGATGTACCGTCGGGTGGAGATATCCTTCTTACTCTTACTGGGGAAATGAATGGCCTCGTTGTGGTCGGTACCCAAATGCAGTAATGTCTTGTGGTGTTGTTGAGGTCGCGGATGATAAGGTCTTGGTGTGATAAGGTCCCAAATGGGTATGCTTGCTTGAGTTTTCTTGAGTTGAACTAAAGACGGATCTTTGGATGCAACTAGCGCTTGAAGCTCAAAAGCCGCACTTTTTGCTTTTGATCTTGGAGAAGGGGGTGCTGAACTGCAGAAATATTGGGATTGGCCAAGGCATTTCCCGCTATAACCCTGTTTTGATAGAGTTTTGCATATTGAATCTTTTTCCTTTTCTCTATGACTTCCTTCATAATCTCGTTGTAAGTTCTAACAAGAATCATCAAATTCATTCATAACTTCAGAGTCCTCCTTTCAAACCAGAAGACCTTTGACGTGAAGTACTGAGAGACTCTTTAAGCTTGGACCACTCCTCATATCGAATTGCTCGGGTATCATTCCCCAAAAGATTTCCAATTGCGAAGCCCCAATATTGCCCTTTGCTCAGATTACTGTAATGTCGTAGCCCAAAAGATTGTAGATTGCGAAGCCCCTTGAGACCTTTGGTGCCAAAATGATTGAGGATGCTTCCAATGTTTCATATGACTTTGCTGAGGCCATTGTCGGGGGGTGACGTGAATTACTTCTTGCTGAGGGAGCCTTTCAAACTCGATTCTAGCTCCTAGAGTGCTGTCATTGATTGTAAGTAGAGAAAGGCGAGACTTTGAGGATAGTCTCACACATCTTTCTTGAGCGTAGCCCCTAGGGCTCATAAACTGTCAAATGAAGCAAAAGAAGCTCTCGTTCTTGAGTCACATAGCCCCTAGGGCATCATCATTTGTCGATCAAAGTAATAGACTCATCCTCATATGGGGGAACAAACATAAGAGGACATGGCGAGAGCTACTCCATTTCTCATGAAACCTTTTGACATATTGTAGGGGCACATGCTTGGAGAAGCTTGAAAACTGAGTCACACGTTGTTGCCATTTGCTGCCCAAACCAATTGACTCACTGGGGACCATTTGTGCAACCTCGTACCCCTCAATGATGGGCTCGTTCTCAGATGGATCTTGGTTACCATGGGCCTTCTTTCTCATGAACCCAATAATGCATATTGCAAGAACAACCTCTCTTATGATAATAACCCAAAACGACCTTTAATCGTGGCGTATCTTGTCGAGCCCTTTGAAATTGACTCGGTGGGGATTTGACTTGCTGAGGAGATTCAATGTAGTTTGTCTTCTTTAGAGGCCGGGGATCTCCACTTCTCTCTCCCTTCTCTCTCTCACTCTCTCTTTTTTTTATTACACACCATGTTTTTTTGCCTAGACCGCCCTTTCGGGTTTTCAATCTAGCGGGTATCTCTTTCGCGTCTTAATTTTTTTTTTACTCAATTGATGAGGAAGGGTGCATTGACTCTAGCTGAGGATGAGAGACATTTGATTTTGCGGTGGAGACCTTTTGTCACTAATGATGAGTGACATTGACTTGACTAGGGAAGTGGTCCCTAGTATTAACATGTATTTTTATTTATTGAATGACTTACGAAGGCAAGTAAGTCATTAAGAGAGAAGAGAAGGAAAGCTCCAATTTGATTGCAAGAAACTGGGAGTATCGCCGAAAGATAAGAAGCCGCTAGACTCGACAAGGGACGTGAAATGATTTCAAATCTAGGAAAGTTGTTCAATCTTGAGGTGATTAATTCATTGGCAAATGACTCGTACAAAGATGTCTTGACAAGTTCGAGATGAAGGCCGATCACCATAACGCACTAGGACTAAACATATCTTCTTTCTTGCATGAGACCGAACCCGTAGGTTGCCTACGTTCCTCCAGTGTAGAGGCGCAGGTCACCGTAGTTCTTGTGGATGCTCCTTTCGCTGTGATGAATTGTTGCTTCGTCCTTCGTTGGTGGAGGAATGATGTTGTTGTGAATTTCTTTGAATGAGGGGGATTTTTTTTTTTTTTTTTTTTTTTTTTTTGTGCTCTAACTTTTGCCTAGGTTGTTTTGAAGAGTCAACCTAGCGAGCATTTTTTTTAATCCCCCTTGAAAACTTTGCTTGATGTTGTTCCACATTGTTTTGCTTCTTGGCTTCGTCATTGAGGTTGTTTCCTTCGTCTTCTTGATGTTTATCCCCTAGGCATTCAAGTTATAGCCTTCGTTCCAAAACTCGTCGAGACATCTTTTCATCATTTTGCCAAGAATTAAATTGAACAACTTAGAAGAGTGTATGAGGACAATGTTGGTTATTATGCCCTAGGCATGATGCATCAAAACCCAACAAAAAGAACGACTTTTATTTATTGAAGACCGACTCAATCTTTGACATTAATGAGAAGGAAGAAAACTTAATGCACACATTAAAGTACTTTTGACTCTTTTTTTTATTCCTATTACTAGGTAGAGAAAGAGAAACGGAGATTGATGTCGTCGTCGTTGTAGTTCTACTCATCATCGTAGTCCTCAAAACCATTGTAACCTTCCATGTCGCTGCATGAACTGTCCGGGACCCCTTCGGTGTCGGATATTGTCTCATAGGATTCCTCGATTATTTCATGGAGCAAGTTGTCAATTCTGATCCCCGCATCAAACATGCTTGCAAAATCCGGATAAAAGGCCCCACTAAGATGAGTTCGGTGGTCCAAAGTCAAACATTTCAAGAAGATGTTCATTTGTTCATTCATTGAGGGCCTATCTTCAATCTCGGCTAACATATCATTCCAACGGCGAGAAAAGTCCCCAAATGATTCATTGCCCTCTTGAATGGTGTGCTCCAATTCTTTCTTCGTGGGACGGTGCATGTAATTGCCTTCATATTGTGACTTAAAGGCACACATAGCGGCATCCCAATTGAGGCGGGTGGAAACCGGGAGACCCATATACCAATCTTTTGCGACTCCATCAAGAGTAAGTGGGAAGCATTGTGCCATTATTTGAGGAGACACTTTCTTCGGTAGCATGGCCCAAATGTAGGAGTCGATGTGAGCATAGAGACAAGAGGTGCCTTTGAACTTGCCAATATCGGGCATCTTGAATTTCTCGGGAAGAGCCACCATAGTGTTCATAAGAAGAGAAGCATGATGGAGATCGAAGCTTGGACCTTTGTTCAAGTTTAACCCACTAAGCTTTTGGTCAATGTAGGACATGAGAGTGTTGACCAAACCGGTATCGATGCTTTTGACCTTCTTTCTTTCATTTGCGAGCCCCTTCAATTGGTTCTCGAGTTTGGCTACTTCTCTCTTATGGGCCATTTCCACATGCTCGTAACGGGCTCGCCATAAATCATCCTTGTGATGGACATCCTCGGCTAGTGTATCAATTTGCCTTTTCAATGCTGTCACCATGCTGAAAAACCCTTCGTTGGACACGGAAGAATACCCACCATTGTTGTTGTTGCCGTTGGAAGCCATTGGACCTATTGAAAGAGCACAGTTGATCTTAGGATGGCCCCACAAACACTTTTTGAATAAAATAAATTAACCCACAAACAAGAAAAAAGACTCAACCACATAAGGAAAAATGTTTTTTTTTTATTATTATTTACAAAAGTCGGAAGGACGTAGTCCTTTTTGGGGTTTCTAGAAAAAATAGTGGAATCGTCACACTAGTATATAGACCTTCTCGCGGTCCCATATACTCATCGGATTCCACCAAGCTTGTGATTCCTACACATGTCAGGATTAAACTAAGCTAATGTAGTAAAGCATACATGCGGGGACGGATTTTTATTTTCATCCATAATAACCACTTGGGGACGGAGTTTTATTTCGTCCATGATAACCACTTGGCATGTATGTTTTGAAGACATTAGTTTAGGGAAATCTAGGCACATGAAAACCGACTTGGTCACGGAGTGTTAGACCCTAACTAGAATTGTGTTGGCTTGTGCTTGGCTAATGAGAGGCTTAAGGTCACCCCCGGCATGTAGTCATGAACTATGCCGCGGGCTGAGGTTTACCGCTTTGAGAGAGTCAAGGTCGGGTGGAGCTTGAAACTCTCTAGGACGGGCCTCGACGGGTTTGGGGTTATGAACTTGTGCGACTCGATAGTGAGCAATTAATAAGAATATGTGCACGTAGTGTGAGGTCAAGCCAAGTGACAAAACATTTTTTTTTATTATTATTTTTAAAGAAAAGAAAAAAAAACAAATAAGCACATATTTACAACTTTCGAATCACCCGTTTTTTTTTTTTTTTTTTGTTGAAAGGAGGACGGCACCTCCCTAGATTTTATTAATAAGAAAAAAATACAAGCATGGTGGGGGACATGACAACCTCAACCACCAGAAAAAAAAAAGATAGGGGGGAGGACTTACACAAATTGTAAGTTCCTCTACAACATGGGGAAAGGGTACTATAGAGAGGCCTAGCCATCAAGCAAAACATTATCGAAGCCAAATATATGATGTAGATGATCGATCTAGAACCAAAGGTCCCTTGCATACGCCAGGGTGAGTCTCAAAAGAGTAGTAATAGGAGTTAGACTGGGAAATTGCAGCAGAATTAGCAAGCCCATCAGCAACCTTATTTCCTTCCCGAAGTATATGAGTGATCCGAACCGACAGTAACTGTAAAAGTCTTTTAATCTCCAAAAAACATACCAAATGGACCAAGGAATATGATAATCCTCAATTAAAATATTGAGAAGGACTTCAGAGTCAATCTCAAGCCATAACGAATTAATACCAAAGCGCCTTGCAAAAGATAAACCATCCCTACCAGCCTTGGCCTCAGCAACCATATTCGAACCATGCCCAAAGAAATGAGAGAATGCAAAAATAAGATCACCTTTAGTATTCCGAATGACACCTCCTCCAGAAATAATACCCGGATTACCTTTTGATGCACCATCAGTATTGAGCTTAAAAGGCTCAATTGAAGGAGGAGTCCACGAAACCAATCTCAACTTCTTGTTCACCATGGGAGAGACCGACATACCAAAAAATTAAAAAATCCGAGCCGTACTCCAAGAACCCGAAAAATGAATAGCAAAAGCTTTTACAACATCCTTGATAGAATTGTTAACTGAGGAAATTATCTGAGACGGGGACATTTTAACACTATCAAATCTAGCTTTATTTCTACTCTTCCAAATTTCCCACAAAATGAAACAAGGAAGAAGCCGTCTAAGCCAAGAAATCCCTTGAGAGTCCCGACATGAGTTGTTAAACAACCAACTAGCCAATATAGAATGAATATTAAAGGAGTACAGCCTTAGGCCCATAGTGTTCGAGAAATAACTCCAAACTGCCTTGGCAACATCTCCATACACAAACAAATGATCCAAATCCTCAATAGAAGGCAAAGAACAACAACTACTGGAGGAAACAAAATGAATACCCCTCTTTTGAATAGCACAATCAGTGGAAAGGCCATGGTGAAGGGTACGCCACATAAAAACTGAAACTTTAAGGGGGATATGCTTGTGCCAACAATATTCAAAGATAGTTTTAGAGATACCTTTTTTTCTACACACATTCCATGCCTGAAGAGACAGAGAAATTACCCGATGCATTAGGAACCCAATACAAAATATCCGGATTGTCCATGAGACAAATATTATTATCCCGAATGAAGCTTAAAAGCTGGTTGCCATACACATTCTGAATATAGTCCATCCGTGGCTGCCCATGCAAAAAAAGAGAAGAAACTTCAACATGATCCCCATTCAACAAAGTATGATCAGCCATCCAATGGTCATGAACCGAAATATCACCTCTCCCAACCCGCCAACAGATATTATTTTCTACCAGCGGCTTAGCATTAATCATTCTACCCCAAATATGAGATGCATAAGAGGTTTTAGTAGCATCCATAGGATGAGTAGCATGACAATACTTAGAAGCCATAAAATCTGTCCAAAGAGATGTAGTGCTCCTAAAACGCCACCACAACTTCATAGCAAGAGCCATAGCCATATCTTCAAAATTCCGAAGCCCAAGACCTCCTTCTGAAATAGGAAGGAACATGCTGGATCTCCGAACCCAATGACACTTATGAAGACCATCCTCATTACACCATAAGAAATTGGAAATGAGACGGTACATAGAATTAATCACACCCTTAGGAGGATCAAAAGGGCAATGTAATAAAGAGGGATAGCCTGAAGACAAGTTTTGATGAGCGTCAACTTAGCACCAAAAGAGAGAAGTTTACCTTGCCATGTAGCTAAACGAGCTTCCATCTTTTGCAAAACTGGATCAAACAGGGAGAGTTTTTTACGACCAACATATAAAGGGCAGCCCAAATAGATAATAAGAAGATCCTTCTTTTGAAATCCCGTCGCCTCAGAAATAGTAGCATCCCGCGGCTCATTGTGAACTCCAGTAACAAAACAAGACTTTGCCGAGCTAACAAGCTGTCCAGAGAATGATTGATACCAATTCAAGCATCTCATATGGGCATCAAGAGAATCCTTAGAACCATTGCAGAAAATAACAACATCATCCACATAAGCCAAATGAGAGATCATAGGCGTATGAATATGAGCCTGGTATCTATAATGAGGAGACTCGGTATGAAGGAGATTTAGTCCCTGACTTAAGACCTCCGCTGCTATAATGAAGAGAGTCGGAGAGATAGGATCCCCTTGTCGAAGGCCACGGGAAGAATGAAAAAAACCACTACTTTCGCCATTAACAAGGACAAAAAACCAGCAAGAAGAGATACATCGAAATATCATATCATTCCACACTTCATTGAACCCAAACTTCCTCATAACTTTGATAAGAGAGAACCAAGATATACGGTCATATGCCTTAGCCATATATAGCTTTAAAATAACATTAGAGCCCCACACCTTCTTCTTAAGAGATTGCATCAATTCTTGGGCAAGAAGAACATTTTCATGGATTAATCTACCTTGAACGAAACCACTTTGCTGTGGGGAGATAATTCTTAGGAGAATAGGGCAAGTTGAGAATTAAGAAGTTTTGTAATAACCTTATTAGAGAAATTACAGAGACTAATAGGTCTCAACTTTCGAATCACCCGTGTGACCGATAAAATAAACAGAAAGTAAAAGAAGTTATGTGCAGGCCCGGTGCCCACACACTGTCAAAACTGTTCTGTTCTGTGCACTGTTCTGTTTCTAGAAAATGCCCAGAAGCGCGTGCGTTGGGCAGTGAGAGTGGGAGGCGTGCGCCTCCGAGCGAGAGAGGCTGAGGCGCCCGATTCTGGGCAGTACCTGGAAATTCATGGGTTCAAGGGATTGCCTTGACCCTAAATAATAACTTTTTCCCCTGTAGTAATTGTTAGCACAGAAACATGAAATGGAAGGACAAGAAGGAAGGCGGGCGATTCTGGTAATGGGGGTCAGACGCGCGCGCTTTAGGCCAAGAAGGCCAGAGGCGCGTGCTTCTAACCCAGAGGCGCGTGCTTCTAACCCTTTTTACCAGAATGCCTAGAAAACAGAATAAAAGAACACCAAAAGCAGAAACGCAAGTTTAACCCTCTAAATTATCCCCAGTGGAGTCGCCACTGTAATACCCCGGGAAAACCACAACTTGGCTAGAGCGCTGGAAGGATCCTAGGATGTCTAACTTATTTTAATTTGTAGAGTCGCCACCTATGTTTTTAATGGAACATAAGAAAAAGCTAAAGAAATAGCCTAAATTTATGTACAAAACCAGAGATTCGGGAAAAGAAGGGTTCGGGGGTTAGGTGACGGAGTGGGAAGTACTTAAACACCCACTCCGCCCCGCTTACGCGGATCTTGCTACTATTGGTGTTCTAATGCTAAATGTCCTTATTTTATTGATATATAAAAATGTGCTAACAATTATAATGTAAAGAAACAGGGAGTTGCAAAGGGAAATAAAAAGAGACTTATTTTATTGATTTAATGCCAACAATTACATGTCAAACGATTACATTAAGAAGTAATTGGTAAATTAAAATGGAGTTTAGAATGTTGGAATGTAACCTTGACCAAACTTCAATAGTGAAGTGGCCTTTTGGTTGTATTCCTTTTTATGGAGATTGCATACACTAGTAAGACACAAATAAAATAAGAGAATAAAATTTGTACTTTAAAAGGAGAACATCAAACTTTCACTTGAGAAGAGTTTTGTGTAGTTTTGTTGCTTGAATAGAATTCTTTGTCAAGAACTCTTGGAGAGAAATGTGTATAGTGTATTTGTGAAGAAGTTTCAAGTCCCTTTCTAAAGTAAAAAAGAGGGGTTTAAATAGGTAGAAAAGAGAGGAAAAGATGGCTTTTCAACCAATAAGAAAATATATAAAATCAAATAATAAAGAGAAAATCAAATAATAAATAAAAAAAATATTTTGTTTTAAAGAAATGGCTAGAATAATGGGATTGGAGGTTACAAAACTGGGGGGGGGGGATGAACTTGGAGGTAAAATGGAGTGTTTGTGATCAAGAAAAAGGAGGGAGAAGGCTGCAGTCCGTGTCTTGCCCCAGACCGGTGGTCCTACTTGGCCCCACGCTCGGGTCATGAATGGAAGACGTTATAAAACATTTACTTTTTTAAAAAAAAATTCAAAATGTACTTTCATAAAGTTTAACAAAACACACATGAAGTTCAAAGACTTCACTTAACTTTTAAACAAACTTTACAACCAACTTTCACAACGAAAGTACTTAGCCCGAAGGCTTACAAACTTTTAAACAAACGTACATATACTAACATTAACCAAAATAGGTGTGACCATAAGAAGTACGGGTACTCTACCCAAAGGGTTTACATTTATATAATGTAACCTTCACAAAACAAGTCCCAACTCTTACCAATCCAACGTCCTCCCGTGCCAAGTGTCCTATCCCCTGGACTCGCCTTTATCTAAAACAGTAAACAAATAAAGGGTGAGAATAAATCTTAGTAAGCTACTAAAATGCAACTACGTTACATGCTGATATGATAATCATAAAGAAACAATATCAACAAGTAATCATATAGCGTATAGCACATAGCATGAGAGATAACATCAACTCATATATCACAATTACCACATAGCCCACACTCCGGTGGATACCAAGCCAAGGTTTACCCAATAACATAACTATCTGAGAATACCGTCTGAGAAAACCAACTGAGAAAACCATCTGAACAGCATAAATAGCTGAAGCCGGGATCCCGAAAACCAAACCATAACCATAAGAACCAAAGTAACCAGAGGGAAATATGACACAAAGTCATAACCCAAATACTCAGCAAAGGGAGAAATTCATCCCATCCAAGGCCAATCTGGACTGGGGAAACAAAGAAGGCGCAGTGGACACCTTATAGTGAACTTGGCTTGTGAGCCACTATAATTCTTCCACCGCCTGACTCAAAAGCTCCAATGGAAAACCTTATAGTGGACTTACCTGTACCACTATAATTATTCCATTGGCTGACTCAGAAGCTCCAATGGAAAGCCTTATAGTGGACTTACCTGTACCACTATAATTCTTCCATTGGCTGACTCTACAACAAGACCAACTGGACTTTTCACAAGAAGCACAGTAATGAATACTTGCTAAACAAAACCCGGGGCATTTAATCCAAGAAGGAACTAAGCCAAATACATCACAAGATGCACACAAAATATTTCTCATAAAGAGTCCATAACAAGGACATTTAGTCACAACCCAATCTTTTCATCAACGACATAAAAGTCATACACATTCACGTTCGGGTCCTAAACAACCCCAAAGACTACACAAACAATTGCCCTCTTATACCCAAATTAAGCAAACTATCAAACCTGGAAGACAGGGAGGGTGCGCACGCCCCACCCAATAGGGTGCGCGCGCTTCCTTTCATCAGAACCTCACAATTTTTGGCCAACTAAGGGTGCGCGCGCCCCACCCAAAAGAGTGCGCACGCTTCCCTTGATCAGACACTTTGCCTAGGTTGGAACCATGGGGTGCGTGTGCCTCCTTATTTAGGGTACGCGCGCCCCCTCCCATTTTGGGCCAAAACCCAGATTTCTTCCTTAGTTCATTTTTACTCCTTCCGTCCCAAAAGCATAACACTTATACTACACAACTTTAGTAACTTCATTAAGGTTACAATTTGAGTTTCCAAACCATTCCAACACCCAGCTAGAACCAATTCTATATACTCCCTTTGTCCCAAATTTACAAGTATAGCAAATAATACCCAAATCACAAAATTAACAAGTACAAGTATTCAGTATAGCATATATGACTATTTTAACATTTAAAGGGGAATTAGTAACTTACGTATTTCCGGAAAAAGTATCGCTGAAATAAGTTTTGTTCGGATAGAAATGACCTATTCAACGCCCTGATCATTTTTATATAATTAGTTTTTAAAACGGGTAAGTAAATAAAAAGAATTAAATCGAAATGGGTTGAACTTACCTTTTTCTCTCTTAACCTAAAGAAAGTACGAGAGTTTGCTGAAGAAAGAAATAACACAGAGAAGGGAGAGAAGGAAGATAATTATAAAGGGTTTTTACCCATTTTTACATTTTAGTCACCCAAGTTCCGATTTTAACACTTTAGCCCCTTAACTTATATTTTCAACAAAGACCCTAAAGTTTCAACTTAATCATTTAACTCCTTTAATCATTATTTTTACTAACTAAGTAAATAACAGAAATAATCAAATATGATATGCAATCATAAAATATGATGCAACACATAAAATGCACATATAAATCAAATAAAAATCCCAAAAATTATAAAATAAAGAGGGACGGGTTTTGGGGTCGCTACAATCACTCCCCCTAAAAAAATTTGTCCCGAATTTTAGGGTTACTTACCGAGGCCCTCAAACAACCAAGGGTACTTCCTCTCAATCTCTTCCCGAAGCTCCCAAGTCGATTCCTCCACATTGTGATTCCTCCACACAACTCGAACAAGAGGAATACTTTTGTTTCTCAATTCTTGCACCTTTGAATCAATGACTTGGACTGGATACTCCTCATAAGACATACTCGGCTCAATATCCTCGGGAACCTCAGATAAAACATGAGAAGGATCATACACATATTTCCGAAGCATAGAGATATGAAACACATTATGGATCTTATCAAGAGAAGGAAGTAATGCAAGACGATAAGCCCGATCCCCCACTCTTCCAAGAATCTCAAATGGACCAATATACCTCAGAGCAAGCTTGCCTTTCTTTCCATATCTTCGAATACCAACCTTAGGGGAAACCTTCAAAAACACAAAGTCACCTTTTTCGAACTCAAGGTCTCGCCTTCGATGATCAGCATAGCTTTTCTGTCTACTCTGGGCAGTACTCAAACTATCTCGAATAAGTTTAACTTTCTCAACTGAATCATTAACCATCTGAACACCCCAAATCTTGGCTTCTCCCACTTCATCCCAACAGATAGGAGACCGACATTTCCTTCCATACAAAGCTTCATAAGGAGCCATCCCAATACTGGACTGAAAACTGTTATCATAAGAAAACTCTACGAGAGGAAAATGAATATCCCAAGAATCTGCAAAATCAACTGAACAAGCCCTCAACATATCCTTAAGAATCTGAATGGTTCTTTCTGAATGACCATCTGTTTGAGGATGAAAAGCTGTACTAAATCTCAATTCTGAACCTAAGGCCTTCTGAAATGCTTGCCAAAATCAAGATGTAAATAAGAAACCCATATCTAATACCATGCTCGTACAAAACCCATGAAATCGAACTATCTTCTGAACAAATAAATAACAACCGGAATTAACATTTATACTCTCAAAATAGATAAGGTGAGAAAACTTAGTAATCAATCCGCTATCAATCAACATCATTGATCTCATCTATTCAGTTTAACTCCTTCAATAAAACCTTTCGCAATAGATTCATATCCACTCAGAAATCTCAAAGGTTTGTCACAAACCAACTGATCACGGATATTTTACTTCCAGATTATTCACAGCTCAAGGACTTAGTTGAATGCTTAGAATTTCTCGTGTCAAACAAATCAAATGTAACTCTTCAAATTATCTCAATACTCTTCAAGTAACTGTAGTTGAATTCCATCACGTATATTGGTTCCACTAAGTATTGACTACATACTCTGCTACAAAAGTTGAAGTTCCATCACTAGCAACAACAATTATTGACACAATGAAGGTACATTAAATTAGTGACACTAGAAACAATTTCTAGTTTACTAATTAGTCTCCTTATCCAAACAATTTTCAGTTGCATCTCATGCTACTAGATACTCAACCTTTTGTAGAATAGTAATGGTATATTTAGAACTCTTCTAACACCATTATTAAACATAAACATGTATTTATACTGTAATATTTATCTTAGTTGGTTAGTAAGAATGCATCTATGTAACTGTTACAAGATCATCTTTCATTTCATCAAAGATCAAGAATGCATCCTTTAGTTCCTTTTCAAGTACATAAGGATGTTTATTAACTAGTGACTTTCACTAGGATCCGATTGATATCATCTTATCATACTCCAAGTATATGAGATATCCGGTCTTAGTACATTAACATAGCTTACATGATAGATCTAATTGCCAAAGCATATGGAATCCTAATCACGTACTCTTGCTCATTAGTCTTCCAATAAGACTAAATCTTGCCAAGAGTGATGCCATTGGACATTTGCAAGCAACCTCTCCAAGAGTCTTGCATAGTGAACTTTTCACTATCTTGTCTATATTAGTACTTTGACTTTAACCAATCAACCTTTTAGATTTATCTCCATAAATCTAAATTCCAAGGATATAGGCAGAGTTTCCCAAGTCTTTCATTGAGAAACTATTTCAAAATGAATTATATGTCAACCACATATATTAGACTTAGGAATAATGTTAAGCTCCCACTAAATTTATTGTAATCACAAGCCTCATCTTTGATGAATTCAAACTCTTTGAATACTACATCAAAATGAAATTCAACTCCAAGTACTTTGCTTCAATCCATCTCATGGATTTTTACAACTTGCATATTTTATTAAAATTTTATGGATCAAACTTTTAGGTTGTACAAACACATCCTAAAGTATGTTCCTGTTAAAGAATGCTGTTTTGACATCCATTTGTCATATTTCATATTCAAAATATGAGGTCATGACAATTAGAATTCTAATATCCTTAAGCATGACTATAGCGACAAAGTTTCATGATAATCGATATTATGAATTAACTTTACTCAGTTAGTCATGCTTCAATAATATGCACCTTGCGATCCATGTCCGTTTTCTCCAAGAAAAATGATTTTCTACCTTATGGTTTTTAAGCCTCCAGGTTGAACAATCAAGTTCCAAACTTGATTATCATACATGAATTGCATTTTAGATTTCATGACTCCAAGTCATTGATCTAAAATCCGGAGCGGACTTTGCATCTTGATAGGTGATAGGTCAATCATTCGCAATGATATCTTCCTTATTACTTTCTATTATGAGAAATCAAAATTTCTTGTTATAGATAGTATCCTATCATATATGCAAATATCTTGTGTATGCTTAAACGAATTTCCACAACTCCTTGTGAAACTTTGTTCAACTTCCATCTTAGGTTCTATGTCATTTTTTGGGTCTCGAACTCTTCGAGATACATTTTACTCCCACTAGTTCTTTAGAGACAAGCGATTTATCTAGAAAGTGCTATTTAGAGTAGCAAATGATTTGTACTCCAAAGGGCGTAAAATTAATATCATTAAGATATCCCATAAAAATACATTAACTAGATTTAGGTGTGATTTTGTCCAAGACAATACTTTTCACAAAAGTGTCACATCATAAATATTTATGTGTTATATATGAACCTTCATCAAAATTTAGTTAAGAAGTCTAGACAGTTTCTGAGATCAGAATCTTAAAGGAGTTTAAGGTTGGCGTAATCTCAAAGTTTTTCAGAATTAATCCTATAACTAGAGGAATTAAATCACATAAAGTAACTTAGGCTAATTGCTTGAATTTATGTGTTATATGAACCTTCATCAAAATTTAAACTCCATTAAGATTCATGTGAATTTAAAAGTCCGTCCCATTGAATTTTATATATGTGTTTCTTATCATTGATATAGACATCAATGCTTTAAGAATGTAACGCTTACATCCTTAGATTCAGATTTTCATTATTTATACTTATTATTTATTCTTCCAAGATAAGGATATTAAGTCCCATTATATGATTGACAATACAATAGAGCAAATCATATTTAATAGAACACTTTCTTATTCGAAATAAGAAATATCCATAATCTTTTAATGAAGAAACCAAAGTAATATTTCTACTTAAAATAAGAACATAACACCATTTGTTCAAAACAAATATGAACCTATTAGGTAAAGACACATCGTAAGTTCCTATGATTAAAGTTGCAACCTTTGCATCATTATCAACACCTTTGCATCATTATCAACACATAGGTTAATCTTTACCATTTTAAGTAGTCTTTCTATTTCTCAAGTCTTACACATTTATACAAATGTGGGATCCATATCCGGTATCCAATACCTAAGAACTTAAAAGTAAAAATTTTAACATAAATTCTTGAAGTGGTAGTCCTACTACCCTTCCTTTTGATCTTTTAATTCAAAATTGTAATTTCTCCAACGGTCAATCTAATTGCCAAGGTAGAAATTATATCCTTTGGATTTTAGGTTTTAGCCACAAATATTTCTTTTAGGCTTGACAACTCTTGTCTTGCCTTTATCTTAAATCATTTTCTTTATTGACCTTTAGAGTTTGAGAAGGTTTCCATTTGATATTAAGACTTAGCATTTCAAAATTAAATGTCGTTTATGAATTAATATCAAATTCGTTTGTTAGTTCAAAACTAAATTGATTATCAAGCCAACTAAGATAATTAATATGTCTCTCCATGTTCAAAACATGAGAACTTATCAACATACCTTACATTCATCACATGAATGTTAGGCTCTAATCAATCTCAAACTTTCCTTTGCCTTTCTTGCTTGTAGGAACGCTTCCTACGTAATTGCTTATCATATAAGAATCCATATGTTTTAGATACTTCTAAAGTTCCAAACATTTGGTAGCAAGTCGTAGGACAATTGACATCCATAGAATCATCCACATGTTTCTAATTTATGCCTATGTCCGAACTTAAGGCATTATTTTCTTAGGAATAGGATTTATTAAGAATTCATAACTTCCGTTCTTGCTTTAGAACAATTCTTAAGCTCATGACTAGGTCAAGGAAGTTAATCTCATTCTCATTAAGTGGGGTCTTTTGCAGTAATTAAACATGATTAAAGTTTAAAACATTCTACAAAATATACAAATAAATATACACATATATTTCATATCATTATCATTTAGAGATATATAATGTATTTCATAAATACTCCCACTAAATTATACACCTTCAAATACAACAATTGTATAATATAATTTATATGGGCTAAGATCCATATTTCACTTGATCTTACATCCGCAATGGCAAGATGCATAAAATCAAGCTATTTAGGTAGATAACTCCTTATCAATCATATCATATATGACTCTTAGATCCTTTATGAGATTTATTTAGACATCTTTATGTCAAATATGTTTTAATCTCATCTTGTGCCTTAGGCCCATAACCCTTATAATAGCCTAATTAAGTCATACCACGTTAAACGTATAGGAACCACTCTTTCACTCATAATGCTCATACACTCATTATGCTCATACACTGATAGAGCCTGCATAAAACTACCCGGGTGTACTCACATGTGTTTTAATAATGGATTGGCATATGACTCAAATTTTCAAGAAGGTTCTTTCATATAGAGACATGCATCATATATTTAATTATGTCAAACATAATATAATATAGTATTTGCATAATGAATGTCAACTAATCAAATTAATTAACAGAAGTAAAATATTGGGATTTAATTATGGTTTTTTTTGGCGAAAGGAGACGGTACTCCCTAGATTTTATTAATAATGAAAAAGGAAATTACAAACATGGTGGGGGACATAATTAACCTTACCACCAAAAGAAACCAAAGGGGGAGGTCTTACACAGGTTGTAAGCTCCTTTACAAAATAGGGAGGGGAAACTACTAAACAGAGAATAAAATAAAAACCTAGCCATAACAAAATCAGATACGAATATACGGAGTAGATAATTGATCTAAACGATAAGCTCCCTTGCAGTCATGTGGGAGATCTGCGATGGAGAAATAGAAAACATCAGATTTCCTCCTAGCAGCGACATTAGCCAACGAGTCCGCCACCTTGTTACCTTCTCGCAAAATATGAGTCATCCGGATATCAAGCGTAGACATTAATCGCTTGATATGAAGAACTTCATACCAAATACTCCAAGCGATATGATAATCGTGAATT
Source organism: Campanula takesimana (assembly GCA_026119855.1). NCBI lineage: Eukaryota > Viridiplantae > Streptophyta > Magnoliopsida > Asterales > Campanulaceae > Campanula > Campanula takesimana. Next base: position 119,068 of record JAOWBW010001035.1, on the reverse strand, counting down.
AGGATTTTTTAAAAGAATCTCCGAATCCACTTCTAGCCAAATGGACTGAATACCAAAAGATGAGGCAAATAGCAAACCATCCAACACCGCTTTTGTTTCTGCAATCATATTTGTGCCTTCGCCATAAAATTTGGAAAAAGCAAAGAGTGTCTCCCTTTATGATCTCGGAAAATCCCACCACTCGAAATGATCCCCGGATTACCTTTTGCAGCACCATCCGTGTTCAGCTTGAAATGCTCAATAGAGGGAGGCTTCCAAGAAAAAAATCTGATTTGTCGCGGATTCGGACAGCTAAAAGGGATTTGGAAACGCTAAAAAATGTGACAATCCATAATGGAACCTTCTAACTTTAGCTTGAAAGCTTTAGCCACATTAGATACCTGCTCTAACACCTTGTTAATAACAGCCCGAGAAGTCATATCGATGTTGTCAAATTTTGCCTTGTTACGATGCTTCCAATGCTCCCAAAAAATAAAACAAGGAAGAATCCTACAAATCCATTTAAAGCCATTGCTGTCCCCCTTATTTCTTCGAAACCACCAGCTCATTAAAATAGTCCGAACATTGTTATTAGAGATAGGGATTCCGAGCAAACCAGTAAAGAAATTCCATGTCTCCATTGCCACCATACTATGACAAAATAAATGCGTAATATCCTCCATAGAATGCATGGGACAACAAACGCATGAGGACACCAGAGTAACACCCCTCGCTTGAATAGCTAAGTCAGTAGGGAGGCCGTTATTAAGCATACACCAAAGGAAAATAGACACTTAAAAAAAAAAAAAAAAAGGGGAAAATAGACACTTTAGCAGGGAGGTTCTTATGCCAACAATATTCAAACAAAGGATTTTTGACCCCTATCCAACGACAAACTTTCCATGCCGAAGATAAAGAAAATTGACCTTTAGAAGAGGGAAGCCAAAATATCTGATCCGGGGTGGCGGAGAGAGTGATATTTTGCGCTTGAATACGAGATAAGAAATGCTGCCCAAAAGACTCTCGAATGAAATCCTCCCAAAGCAGTCCATTTTCAAAGAGAGCCGAGATCTCCAAATGATTCGCTGGAAGAGGAAGAGAAGGTCCCTCAAGCCAACGCTCATGTAGAGATATGTTCCCTTCTCCAATCCGCCAAGCAATATGAGGCTCAACCAAATTTTTGGCTTGGATCATCCGGCGCCAAATGTGCGATGCATAAGAAGGGCTGGTTGCATCCATTGGATGGGTGCCATAACAATATTTGGCAAGCATAAAATCAGTCCATAAAGATTGAGTACTACGGAGACGCCACCAAAGCTTCATCCCAAAAGCAAGAGAGATGTCCTCCATCCTTCTCATACCAAAACCTCCTTCATCTATAGGCTGGAATCTTCTCCTTCCGAACCCAATGGAATTTATGATTATTATCATTATTCCAAAAGAAATTGGTAATCATCCTATACAGAGTAGAAATAACCCCTTTAGGAGGATCCAAGAGAGACATATAGTAAAGGGGAATCGCTTGAAGACAGGATTGAATAAGGGTGAGTTTAGAACCAAAGGAAAGAATTTTCCCTTGCCAAGATTCAAGACGAGCAGCCATTTTCTGAATCATCGAATCAAATAAGGAAATTTTCATCCGACCTACATAAAGAGGACATCCCAGATAGACAATGGGGAACTGCTTTTTTCACAAAACCAGTTGTCTCAATAATAATGCCATCCCGACTCTCTTCATTCGTGCCATTCACAAAGCAAGATTTAGAAGTATTGACAAGTTGTCCCGAAAAATCTTGGTACCATTTTAAGCATCTCATATGGGCTTCCAACGATGTCTTTGCACCATTGCAAAAAATCACAATGTCATCGGCATAAGAAAGATGGGATATTAAAGGAGTATTAATATGCGCTCGATATCTAAATTGAGGATGCTCCACGTGCAACAAATTCAAACCCCTACTCAAGACCTCCGCAGCAATAATAAAAAGAGTTGGAGAAATGGGATCTCCTTTCCGTAACCCACGAGAGAAATGAAAGAATCCAGCACTCTCTCCATTTATTAAGACCAAAAACTAACAAGAGGATATACAAGGATAAATCAAATCATTCCATACCTCCGAGAAGCCAAATTTCCGAAGGACTTTAATCAAAGCAAACCAGGAAAGGCGATCGTATGCTTTAGCCATATCAAGCTTCAAACACAGATTAGAACCCCTCACTTTTTTCCGAATAGAATGCACCATTTCTTGAGCCAATAACACATTCTCATTAATTAAACGACCTTGCACAAAACCGCTTTGATTTGGAGAGATGATTCTAGGCAGAACTGTAGCCAACCGAGAAGTAAAAAGTTTCGTAATCACTTTGTTAGACAAATTGCATAGGCTAATTGGCCGAAGCTCAGAGAATGAAGTAGGTGCATTAACCTTTGGATTAAAAATATGAGAGTAGAGGACCAACTTCACGGCATCGGAAAACCAGAAAAAAAAACTCAAGGACAGCGCTATGAAAATCAGATTTGATGATATCCCAACAACCCTTATAGAATGCTCCAATAAAGCCATCTGGGCCCGCTGCGCTTTGGCCATTCATAGAACAAATTGTAGCATAAAGGTCTTCAATAGAAGGAACAGCCGTTAGCACCTCATTATCATCATCAGTGATAATTCTTGGAATGACCTCCAAAATGCCATCATCCGGATTGTCAAGTGGTCCTTGAAGCTGATTAGCAAAAAAGGAAACAGCTCCTTGCTTGATATCCTCTTTGGAATGAAGCCATTGACCATGCCATCCTCGAATTCTATGAATATATAATTGTTGTCTCTTCTTTTTAACATAAGAGTGGAAAAACTTTGTATTACGATCCCCATCTTTGATCCAAGCAATATTAGCTTTTTGCCGCCAAAAGTCTTCTTCCGTCTTAAGCTTGTCAAGAACAGGAGCTTTAGCAAGACTAAGATCATCCCTATTAGCATCTGAGGGGTTGTCATGAAGAAGAGCTTCCTTAGCACACACCTCATCCTCAGTATCTTTAACATTTTGATCAATTCTGCCATAGACATCTCTGTTCCAGCTAGAGATAACCTTACGCAAACGAGCAAGTTTTTTGGCAAAACGAACCATCGGTCTACCATCAATATATTCAACCCAAAAGTTCTCAACCAAAGGCATAAAAGCAGGATGCTTGAGCCACACATTAAGGAAGCAAAAAGAACCCTTTGTAACCTCTGCGTCAATCTTGATTTGAACAACTAATGGGGAGTGGTCTGAACAAGTTCTATTGAGATGAGAAACGGAGGTGATCTGAAATTTATCAAGCCAAGAGTGATTATACATAGCTCTGTCAAACCGTTGAAGGATAGTGGGTTTGCCCCTCGGTTTATTAACCCAAGTATATTTTCTTCCACTATAACCAGCATCCATAAGGTCCGTAAATTGAATCATATCAGAAAATTCAGAAACCATACTATCTCTCACATGTTTACTTTACCCCCCAATTTCTCTGTTTGATCAATAACACAATTAAAATCTCCTATGACTAGCCAGGGGCAAGACCTCTGCTCAATTCCATAAGGGAATCCCAGAGATCACGTCTCTAATATTTATCACAACTAGCATATACCACCGTGATACTAACAGTTGAATCCCAGATTGGATATTTCATTCGTATTCCCAGAAACAAGGCGTAAGCCTGCCATTGGTCCATACAATGAATTAATCCAAATTTAGTTTTCTTCTCTGCAAACAATTTGCACTTTGTTTATAGGGATAAATTTTGAAACTTTTGTTTTCGCAGAACATCTATAGATTGAGAGCACAAAACATACGGCCGAAACTAAGCCAAGAGGCATCCACATTTCCGTATTAGGATCAAGAAACTAAGTAACTTCTCTATACGGTCGAAACTAAGCCAAAAGGCATCCACATTTCTGTACTAAGATCAAGAAACCAAGTAACTTCTTTATACGGTTGAAACTAAGCCAAAAGGCATCCACATTCCCGTATAGATTGGTCACTTGTTTCAAGACCTTTTCATTATCTCTTAATCTCAGAGATTACAGCAATCCTAAACTCTTTAGAATTCCTATTTTTGCAACCTTTCTGAATTCCTCGATTGAAAACTGTTTCAGGAAACACAGTTTTGAAAATCAGCCGTCTGAAAGTAGTTTCAGTTTCCAGATTCGAATTATGTAAACAATTTACAGAACAATCTGAACACCAGAAAACATAATCAAAATCTGGGATTTACCAAACCATCCGTACGAATGTTTTTGGTAGCTTCCAGATTCATCTGTACGGCTCTGTTAAGCATGTCACTGAAACTCTAAACTCTTCAGAATTCTAGAACTGTATATTTCAGGATTTCAAGATTGAGATCTTTTTAGGAAACACAGTTTCCGAAACCAGCCATCTGAAACAGACTCAATCTTTAGATTCAAATTCTGCAACCAGTTTACAGAACAATCTGATTTACCAAAAAACAGAGTCAAATCTGTGATTTACCAAACCATCCGTACGGATCTGTTTGGCAGCTTCCAAACCATCCGTACGGATCCTTCATTAGGATCCCAGATTTACAAAATTTTTAAATTCGATCAATTCCATTATCGTGTTCATGCATTAATCAGATTAAACCAACACGAATTTATAGATTACGAATTTAAATAGATCTAATCAATATCATAAATAAACAATTTATTACATATACAAATTAGATCTAATTATCAATACACATAATCCAATTATTCATTGATAACCCCAACATGCAATTATTCATATAGATCACATCAACATAATAATTACATAATCCCCATATTCATGCTCATAAACCCCAATTACATATTCATCTTTATCATCATGCAAAATCATATAATCAAATTATATAATTTAAACATGATGTATTAAAATAATCAATGATGAATGGTGCTCTGATACCACTGTTGGGTTTTGATGCTTCATGCGCAGCAGAATAGAACATAAGATCAAACACCCATGAGCCCAAATCCGTGCATGTTGATTAAATTAAATACAAGATGAAAGAAACATACCCTTAAAGATCGAATCCATGAATACGGACTTTAGGTGTTGAAAAGCGAACACCCTCTACCGGTATCCATACATCGAACGGACTCAAGAACACCTTCTTGATTGATTGCTAGATCCAAGGCTTGATGAAGAAACGATTTCTTCATAGGAATTATTTTACTCCATTGATCATTGTATTTTGATGATTCTCAATCTCAAAATAAATAATCATACCTCTCTATATTTTATTGATTCTAAAACAATGTGTTATGATTTCTGAAATCACCATTAGAGGCTGTCAAACCCGGCAGCATATCTTATATGAGGGTCTGACCCAATTCCATTTGGGATCAGGATTCCTTGTCAAACAAGAAATCTGAATAAACTGTTTTGCCGAACAAACCATCCATACGGATGTGTTTGGTGGCTCCCAAACCATCCGTACGGATCCTTCCAGTAGGATCCAGTTTTCCCGTTTTCTGTTCCGTTCTGCGTGTGTGACCCAATAGGATTATACTAAGTTGGCAACGAGTCCGAACCATTCAGAACCTGTAAGTCATAAGCGGACTCGAGCAAGCCATTATGACTACTCAATTAGTATAACTTTGAAAGTCCAAAGTTACCTTATAGAACATATCACAATCTCTTTGTCACGCGATATCATATTGGAAATAAGTCATGGTCCACATCAACTTATGTTGTCCAATGCTTTCTCGATCCCGAGTAGATTGATATGAGAAAATGACATTTAACACATCAATTCATTTGGGTACGGCCATACACTATCATCAATCTCATTCATCGAGTGGCCAAGCAGATATCTCTCTTAAGAGAGGGACAAATCCCATCTTGACTTATCATTCTTCCCTCCAAGAATCCGATTTTTCCAATCGTAGCCTTTATACTCACCCGGTTAAGGGTTGCGTTTAACTACATCAAACATAATGTTCATCATGTGGAAGACCATGATAATCTCAAGTCTAAGGATTCACATGGTATGACTATTATGAGATTTAATTATGACATTTGACCATGACATAAATCTCATAACGGGTCTATCCAGTACCTTGTTCTCCAACAAGTACCCACAAGTTTAATCCGCATCCTATGGTCTATAATCATCATATGATTATCCATTAAACTCACACTAGCCCTTCATAACTGCTAGGGACATTTATTATTATAATAAATCTTCAAAAGATATAATAATTGGGTTTGTTATCTCAATAACAATGAAGCTATGATATAATGCATAGGCCTTTCTCAAGGGCCCAGGGCATAATATCCAACAAGTCATGGTCCACGTCAACTTATGGTGTCCAATGCTTTCTCAATCCCGAGTAGATTGATATGAGTATATGACATTGAACACATCAATTCATTTGGGTATGGCCATACAATATCATCAATCTCACTCATCGAGTGGCCAAGCAGATATCTCTCTTGAGAGAGGGACAAATCCCATCTTGACTTATCATTCTTCCCTACAAGAATCCAATTATACCAATCATAGCCTTTTTAACCACCCAGTTAAGGGTAGCGTTTGAGTACGTCAAACATAATGTTCATCATATGGAAGACCATGATAATCTCAAGTCTAAGGGTATCAAATGATATAACTATTATGAGATCTAATTATGACATTTGACCATGACATAAATCTCATAACGGGTCTATCCAGTACCTTGTTCTCTAACAAGTACCCATACGTTTAATCCGTATCCTATGGACCATAATCATCATATGATTATCCATTAAACTCATGCTAGCTCTTTATAAGTGCAAGGGACAATGATTATTATAATAAACATGCAAAAGATATAATAATAGGGTTTGTTGTTGTTGGATATTATGCCCTAAGCCCTTGAGAAAGGCATATATGTTACATCATAGCTTCATTGTTATAGGGATAACAAACCTGATTACTATATCATTTGCATGTTTATTATAATAATCTCCGTCCCTAGTAATTATGAATTACTAGTATAAGTTTAATAGATAATCATAAAAGACGCTAGGACATCATTATTTGAATATCATATCGGGTGGAAATCATGTTTGACCCTTTGACTTTTTCTCTCTTCTCTCTCCTCTTGTAGCTGCTTTGTTCTTCCGTAACCCTAATAATTTTTTTCTTGATCTTGGTTAGTTCTTGATGATTATGGCCTCTTTATGGTCTTCCTCGATGAATTCTAGTTTGAAAAACCCCTACTTGATTCCTTCTCCGGCTAATAAGGTAGCGTTAATCCCCGATACCCCAAAAAACCCTAATTCGGCGCCTGACTCTGAGAACCCTAATGCGGCGCATGCCTTGTCGCAATCTAAATCCTTGCCTGATTCGGATGTGCAGCTTCCTATTCCTAATCGTATTGCCAGTGATCCGATTTCCAAGTCCTTTGCTGAACTCTTTTCACAACCGGTAAATCCTTCTTTGAATGGTAATACCGTTCCTCTAAACAACGTCAATGTTCTTCCTACCATTCAGACAGGTAGTCATAAAGGCACTCCTGCAGTGAAACTCTCCAAAGAGGTTATTGATGTGTTTGCAAAACCATTTAAATTTTCCCTTGTGGGCAAATTCATGCATGGGCGACCCTCTATGGAGGATACCCGAATTGCTTTTGCCAAGTTCAACCTTCGTGGGAACTATAAACTTGGTCATTTGGACAATAGACACCTGCTTATTCAACTTTCTACCGAGGAGGATTACCAACGACTTTTCATGAAAGATGTTTGGTATGTGAATCGGTTCCCAATTCGTACGTTGGCGTGGTCACCCTCTTGGAGGCCTGAACAAGAGTCTCCAATTGTTCCTGTTTGGGTAGGTTTTCCGGGCCTTCTTATTCATTTGATGAATAAATCTTTTTTATTTGCGGCTGCATCTATGATTGGTACTCCTCTCTCTCTTGATAAGGCCACTGCAGAATTCTCTAGACCTAGTATTGCAAAAATACTGATCCAAGTTGATGTTTTGAAGAAATTGCCTCATGAGATTTTTATTGATTGTGGTGATTTTTGCCCAAGTTTTTACCAAAAGGTGGAATACGATAATATTCCAAAGTATTGTAGGCATTGTTTGGTTCTTGGGCATGATGTCTCTTGCTGCAAAAAGGCTAACCCTAGCCTTAATAATCCTAAACATGAAGGCCCTGTGGGGAAGAACACCAAAGTGTATGCTGAGAAATCCAATCTGAAAGGTCCTGAGGTTGTTGCAAATGTGGACAAGGATACGTCTATATCCGGTAATAAGGCCACAATGGTGGTTACTAAGGCTACCACACATGTTGTTGATGATAATGCTAAAGTTGATACCCATGTTGAGCAGACCAAATCACATGTTCCTTTGATGGCTCGAAGAGGACAGACTATGTCTGATGCTGTTAACAAAGCTCTCCAAAAAGCTTGTGAGCAAGTTATAATATGTCCTCCTCCGTTGGTTGATGAGGTTCCTGTGGCAGGTGGTTTTGGTTCAAAAAATGATAAAAATGTGGAGATAGTTCTTCAGAATGTGGCTTTACATAGAGATCAATCTTCTCAAACACAAATTGGTGAGATTCTTACGGAAACTCTAATTCAAGAGCAGGTTAGAGATGTTACTTCTACTCTTAACCTCTCTCCCCGTGCCCCTCCTATAGATAATCTCTTTGTGACTGACCAAGCAGGTTCAACCCCTTTTGCAAATCATAATACTAAATCTGGAGATGATGATGGTTTTAACAAAGTTAAATCCAGAAAAAATAGGAGCAAATCTGCTTCTCCTCCATCTTAAATCTTCGTAGAAGATTTCTGTTTTGTTCCTTTTCTAATTGTTTTTAATGGTAGCTCTTATTTATTGGATTGTGAGAGGGATTGGTAATAATTCTACTCTCCGTAGACTTAAAAGATTGCTTCGGTTATATGATGCTTCTTTTGTTGCTATTTCTGAGCCTAAACTTCTCGGGCCAGATTGCTATTATTAGAAGATCTCTTGGGTGTGTTGGGGGAGTTGCTAATTGTAATAGTAAAATATGGATTTTTTGGAAGCATGGCTTTGATTGTGTTGTCTATCATGATTCTGCTCAAGAATTAACGCTTCAGGTCTCTCATCCTTTATGGAATTCTCCAGTTTATGTCACTGTTATTTATGCTAGCCGTGACAGGTATGATCGGAGATTTTTATGGGATACTCTTATGGGTATGTCTATTGGTGACAATCCGTGGCTTATTGCAGGTGATTTTAATTGTGTTCTTGAACAGTTGGAGAAGATGGGAGGAAAACCTATTAATGAGGCTATTACTGCTGAATTTTCTGATATGGTTCAATTTACTGGTCTTATTGATGCTGGATATCGAGGTAATGGTTTCACTTGGGTGAATAAGCCTCGTGGTCGTCCTACTATCTATCAAAGGCTGGATAGGGCCTTTTATAACACTCATTGGCTGAATAAGTTTCATGCAACTAGTGTGACTCATTTGAATAGAACCTGCTCGGATCATTCACCCCTTGTGATTCAAGTTAAAACTGAGACTGACTCCTTTCGTTTTTTTAAATGTGTGGTTGAAACACCCCAATTTTAAGAACATAGTTGCTCAATCTTGGAATGAATACATGGATGGTAGGCCTATGGTTCGTTTTGCAAAAAAGCTCTCTCGCTTGAAGAAGGTCATTTCTATTTGGAATAAAGAGAGTTTTGGAAGAATTGATCAACAAATCACTTGTGCTGAAGATGAAGTGACTAGATGTGAGCTCAAAATTCAAACTGACCCTTCGGATGAGAATATTGTTGCTTTAAGTATGGCCAAGGCTGCTTTGTTGGGGAAGCTGAAATTAGAAGAAGAATTCTGGCGTCAAAAGGCCAACATCTCCTGGATTAAAGATGGGGATAAAAACACGAAGTTCTTTCACTCTTATGTTCGGAAAAAGAGACAAAAACTCTATATTCATCGAATCAGAAATTCCAATGGGGCTTGGATTCATTCGAAGGATGATATCAAGAATGAGGCGGTCTCTTTTTATTCTAATCAGTTACAAAAACCACTCGAGAACCCTAATGACGATATCTTAGATGTCATCCCTACCTTGATCACGGAGGAAGATAACTTGCAGCTCACGGCTCTACCTTCGTTGGAGGAATTAAAACAGGTTGTTTGGTCTATGAATGATCAAAGTGCTGCAGGTCCGGACGGATACAATGGGGCTTTCTATAAATCTTGTTGGGATATTATTAAAGATGACTTCTTTCGTGCAATTAAGGAATTCTTTTCGGGTCATGAAATGCCTCGAAGCTGGACTAGCACTCTTATTGTTACCATCCCCAAGGTTGTCTCTCCTACCTCTTTTGCTGATTTGCGTCCCATTAGCCTTTGTAATTTCTCAAATAAAGCTATTACCAAATTGCTTAATGGACGCCTTGCTCCCATTCTTCCTCGGATTATTTCTCCGTAGCAAAGTGGCATTGTTCAGGGTAGATTAATTCATGAGAATGTTCTCCTTGCTCAAGAACTTATGCAATCTCTTAAGAAGAAAGTTTGGGGTACAAATGTCACTTTAAAGCTCGATATGGCCAAGGCTTATGATCGTATTTCTTGGTTTTCTTTGATTAAAGTTTTGAGGAAATTTGGTTTTAATGAAGTTTGGAATGATCTTATTTTCCGCTGCATTTCTTCTTGCTGGTTTTCGGTGCTTGTGAATGGTGAGAGTAGTGGTTTTTTTCACTCTTCTCGAGGGCTTTGACAAGGAGATCCTATTTCCCCCCATGCTTTTATTATAGCTGCAGAGGTGTTAAGTCGAGGGCTTAATCTGCTTCATTCTGATTTTCCCCAATATCGATACCGGGCTCATATTCATACCCCTTTAATCTCTCATTTGGCATATGCGGATGATATAATTATTTTCTGTAATGGTTCTAAAGACTCACTTGATGCTCATGTGAGGTGTTTGAATTGGTACCAGAATTTTTCTGGACAGCTTGTTAGCTCGGCTAAGTCTTGTTTCATTACCGGGGTTGGAAATGCTGCTAGGGATGCTATAATCTCAGAGGCTACAGGATTCTAAAAGAAGGATCTCCCATTTATTTATCTGGGCTGCCCTTTGTATGTTGGTCATAAGAAAACTTCCTTGTTTGATTTGGTTTTGAGAAAGATGGAAGCTCGCTTGGCAACTTGGCAAGGTAAATTATTATCCTTTGGGGCGTAGTTAACTCTTATCAGAACGTGTCTTCAAGATATCCCTTTATACTACATGTGATAAATTCCATGTATCGTCTTATCTCTAATTTCTTTTGGTGTAATGATGAAGGGAATCATAAGTGCCATTGGGTTTGTCGTTCTATCCTGTTTCTTCCAACTTCGGAAGGAGGCCTTGGGCTTAGAAAATTTGAAGATTTGACATTTGCGTTAGCTATGAAGTTATGGTGGAAATTTCGAAGTAGTTCATCTCTTTGGACTGAATTTTTGGAGGCGAAATATTGTCATGGCAGCCACCTTATGGATGCCACTAATTCCTCTTATGCCTCCCATATTTGGCGTAGAATGATTCAAGCCAAGCCTCTGGTTCAGAGTAACATTGGTTGGAGAATTGGGCGAGGGGATATATCTCATCATTGGATGGCTGCTCCTAGTTTATTGCATGGTAATCATATTGAAGCCTCTTCTCTTTTTCTCAATGGTCAGCCTCGTGTGGATTACATAGTCAATGAATTTGGTGTTCAGCTCTATAATTTCATTCGGGATAATCACATTCAAATCATGGAAAAACCGGATGCGTTATTTTGGCTCCCTAATGATGTGATTTCTACAAGGAATAGGATCAGAATTACCTTGTAGGCGAGGATCGTTCTAAGGAAAGTCGTTCGTAGGTGTAAAACCGCACCCCCTACCTAAGTAGATAGGATACTTGGTTTAGAAGCGCCACAACCAATACACCTAAGTTGGCTGATAAGCTAGGAAGACGCCACAAGTATAGAAAATTACACTTGATAAGTAAGTTTTTCAAAGAACCAAAGAGTAGAATAAATCTCTCAAATTGATTAAAATCTGAATTGTGTGTCCCAATGGACTACAAAAAAGGCCTATTTATAGGATGGAATGGTGATGATTCCTAGGTAAATGAGGTCATCAATGATGTAAGCTACAAGCTTTAATTACATGATAAAGACTACAATTATTATAATGAGTTATCCAAAGACTTTCCAGCTTTCCAAGAGCATGTGGTGAATGTATCAACCTTATCTTCATTCTAGAATCTTCATGCAACTTGAGAAATTCGGATCTCTCTTTGGGATGACTTGAAAACACTTATTTTGGACTCAATTTGGGCTCCAAAATGTGTTTATTTATTGGGCCAACATATTCCTTCATGAAACTTCATGTTGCACTCCCTTGGGCTCCATGCTCTATGATTTTGGGCTGGAACAAACATCACTTTCAGCTTGGATTAAATTCACATGAATAGGTGAATTCCTTTGAGTTGGATCTTGAGCTTGGATCCAAAATGTTTGAACTAATCCATTGATGGCCTTCATGAATTCTTTAGACTTTGACCTAGTAATAGGTCCAACGTTCCATTGCAACGGGTCTTGTTTAGCTTGACTTGAGCTGTCCAATGTATTTACATCATTCCCCCCTTCTTGAGAGTGATTTGTCCTCAAATCGCTAACTGCATCAAAGTGAGACAAATCAGCAATATTGAAAACATCATGCACATTATACTCACTAGGCAAGTCAAGTCGATAAGCATTATTGTTGATTCGCTCAAGCGCTTGAAATGGTCCATCTCCTCTTGGTTTTAACTTTGATTTCCGTTGGTCTGGAAATCGCTCCTTTCTGAAATGCAACCAAACCCAATCACCAGGTTCAAAGATAACCTCATGTCTTCCTTTGTTCGCCTTCTCTTCATACTTTCTGGTCCTTTCTTCAATATTCAGCCTTGCCTTTTCATGGATTTGCTTCACGAATTCAGCCTTTCTTTTCCCATCAAGATTAGCCCTTTCACTCACAGGTAAAGGAGTTAAATCCATAGGATTTAAAGGATTAAAACCATAAACTATCTCAAATGGAGAAAACTTTGTAGCAGAATGCCTTGCACGATTATAAGCAAACTCAACATGGGGTAGGCAATCTTCCCACATCTTGGTATTTCTGCCAATGAGTGTTCTAAGCAAAGCAGAAAGAGTACTATTAACAACTTCAGTTTGACCATCCGTTTGTGGGTGACAAGTTGTAGAAAACAATAATTTTGTTCCCAACTTCCCCCACAATGTTTTCCAAAAGTAACTTAAAAATTTTGTGTCACGATCTGACACGATTGTCCTTGGCATCCCATGCAACCTGACAATTTCTTTGAAAAACAAGTTAGCAATATGAGAAGCATCATTGGTCTTGTTGCATGCTATAAAATGTGCCATTTTGGAAAACCTATCAACAACAACAAAGATTGAGTCTTTGTTGTTTTTGGTTCTCGGCAAACCCAAAACAAAGTCCATTGAAAGATCAACCCATGGTTCATTAGGAATGGGAAGAGGTGTGTACAAACCATGTGGTTGAACCTTAGATTTAGCCTTCTTGCACACAATGCATTTATCACAAATCTTTACCACATCACTTTTCATTTTTGGCCAAAAGAAATGCTCTTGCAAAATGGCTAGAGTTTTATCAATTCCAAAATGTCCCATAAGTCCCCCACCATGTGCTTCACGCACCAAAAGTTCCCTAATTGAAGAATTGGGAATGCAAAGCTTTGTTTCTTTGAAAAGAAATCCATCATGTTTGAAAAATTTCTCAAAACAACCCTTTTCACAAGCTTGAAAAATCTGACCAAAATCTTGATCTTTTTCATAAAAATCTTTGATGTGTTCAAAACCAAGCAATTTAGCATCAAGAGTAGAGATTAAGGCATACCTCCTTGATAAAGCATCAGCAACAATATTCTCCTTAGCTTTCTTGTATTTGATGACGTACGGAAATGACTCAATGAATTCCAACCATTTTGCATGTCTTTTGTTGAGCTTTTGCTGTCCTTTTAAGAACTTTAAAGACTCATAGTCGGTGTGAATCACAAATTCTTTGGCCCATAGATAATGTTGCCAAGTTTCTAATGCTCTTACCAAAGCGTACAACTCTTTGTCATAGGTAGGGTAGTTGAGACTCGCCCCACCTAGTTTCTCACTGAAATATGCTACAGGCCTTCCTTCTTGCATCAAGACGGCACCAATACCTATACCAGAAGCATCACATTCAATTTCAAATGTTTTATCAAAATTAGGTAAAGTTAAAAGAGGAGCATTGGTCAATTCAAACTTTAAATTTTGAAATGCTTTCTCTTGTTCCTTTCCCCACTTGAATCCAACATTCTTTTTAATTACTTCGGTTAAAGGTGCTGCCAGAGTGCTAAAGTTCTTCACAAACCTGCGATAGAAACTTGCTAACCCATGGAAACTTCTTACCTCACTCACATTTCTTGGACTAGGCCAATCTTGAATTGCTTTTACCTTTTCCATGTCAACTGAAATGCCCTCGCTGCTTACAATATAGCCAAGAAAACTTACTTCCTTTGTGCAAAATTCACACTTCTTCAAATTGACATAGAGATTTTCTTCCCTAAGAACACTCAAAACAAGAGTTAAATGTTCATGATGTTCCTCCAAACTTTTGGAGTAAATCAAAATATCGTCAAAATACACAACCACAAATTTTCCAATGAAATTTCTCAAAATGTGATTCATTAGTCGCATGAAAGTGCTAGGTGCGTTAGTAAGGCCGAAAGGCATAACTAACCATTCATACAACCCATGCTTTGTTTTGAATGCAGTTTTCCACTCATCACCTTCTTTCATGCGAATCTGATGGTATCCACTTTTTAAATCAATTTTTGAGAAAATTGTGGAACCATGCAATTCATCTAACATATCATCAAGCCTAGGAATAGGATGACGATATTTGATGGTTATGTTGTTTATTGCACGACAATCAACACATAACCTCCATGCTCCATCTTTCTTAGGTACTAAAAGAACGGGTACCGCACAAGGACTAAGACTTTCTCTTACCAATCCCTTACCCAACAATTCTTCAACTTGACGTTGAATCTCTTTAGTCTCCTCGGGACTAGTTCTGTATGCCGGTTTGTTAGGAATTGATGCTCCAGGAACAAAGTCTATTTGATGCTCGATTCCTTGAATTGGTGGTAATCCCTTTGGAACATCTTCAGAGAAAAGATCTTCGAATTCCTGCAAAAGTGAATGTATGCTGCTCGGTATTTCACCGGCTATCTTATTAGTCTCCAATTTTCCTTTTTTAAAAACAAGAAGTACTAATGGTAAACCACAATCGATAGCTTCTTTGATGTCACTTTTTGTTGCTAACATACACATCTTTTCTTTCGATTCAGGGGATTGACTTTTTTTCTTCCCTTTTTTTTCTTTTTTTTCTCTCACTCTCATTTTTCTTTTCTCCCCCTCTCTCTTTTTCTTTTTCTCTCTGGTTTTCTTTTTCTCTCTATTTTTCTTTTTCTCTCTCTTTTTCATATTTTTGGATCCTCACTTGATCAGCATACACTTGTGTTGGTGTCATGGGCACAAGGGTAACATTTCGATCATTGTGAACAAATGAATACTTGTTTGTGTATCCATCATGCTTAACTCGCTTATCAAACTGCCACGGCCTTCCCAAAAGCATATGACATGCTTGCATAGGCACAACATCACATAGTACCTCATCTTCATACTTGCCAATCTGAAATGGTACCATTACTTGTTTTGTAACTCGAACTTCGCCATAGTCGCTAAGCCATTGCAGTTTGTATGGCTTGGGATGCTTTAGAACAGGCAAGCCTAACTTTTCCACCATAGAAGTACTAGCAACATTAGTACAACTACCTCCATCAACAATAACATTACATACCTTTCCATTCACAAAACACCGAGTGTGGAACAAGTTCTCTCTTTGAGCATCATCCTCGTCCTTCATTTGTAAATTCAAAACTCGCCTTGTAACCAAAATCTCTCCTTGGGCAGGTAATTCTTCCTCGTCTGATTTAATGGAATCATGGTCTTCAACATCTGTCTCATACTCCCCATCATCACGAATTATCATGGCAAGCTTGTTTGGACATTGGCTTGCTATGTGACCCCTGCCTTGACATTTAAAACATTTTATGTCACGATTTCGAGAAGTAGATGATTCATTATTACCTTTAGTAGCCCATCACTTTTTGTTGCTGGTTTAGAGAAAGAGGATGAAGAAGCGGAAGTTTTATCCTCCTTCTTTTGAGAGCTTGCTTTCCAAGTGTTGGTGCGAGTACTTCCCCCCTTCTTGAGCTGTTTCTCCACCTTTATGGCTTGATGCACCAGCTCTTCCATCTCCACATAATGATACATTTCCACCCTATCTTGAATATCTCGATTCAATCCATTTAGAAAGCGAGCCATCGTAACTTCACGATCTTCCTCCACATTTGCCCTTATCATGAGAATCTCCATCTCTTTATAAAAGTCTTCCACACTTTTTGTTCCTTGCCTACAACTTTGCAGCTTGTTAAGAAGCTCGCGATAGTAATAGCTTGGAACAAATCTCCTTCTCATGATTGTCTTCATTTACCTCCATGATTGAATAGGTGGTTCCATGTTTCTTCTCCTATTCAAAACCAATTGATCCCACCAAGTTAGTGCATAATCTGAAAATTCAGTGACGGCCAATTTTACCTTCTTGATTTCAGAATATTGGTGGCAATCAAAAATGAACTCCATCTTTTTCTCCCACTCCAAGTATGCTTCCGGATCAGATCTACCATGAAAGGCAGGAATTTTCATCTTAATTGAGCTCAAGTTGTTGTCTTCACGTTGCCTTCTTCCATTTGGCCTCCTTTCTCGTTCAACCTCTCTATCTAAATGAATACTCCCGATCTCATCATCTTCACCTCTTCGAGTTGGAGGTCTTTGTGACTCCTCCTCCAATCTGTCCAACCTTTCGTGCAAAGGTTCTATCTCATCACGTAATAACCTCCTCATTTCGCCCATCAAAGCTTGCATTTGGAGGGTGTTCAGATTTTGTTGCTAAACCTCACCATCGTTTTGAGACATTATGTACCTGTTGTGACAAGAAAGAAAAAGAAACCTCACAAGAGAATTTCACTCCCTCACGTGTTTCTCTCAATTTTTTGGTGATCACTCAACACTCAAATTCCCTCAAATATAGTCTCACTTTTATTCTCTCTAAGGGTTCTTATCAAACTAAAACTAATAATCAAGTGTATAGTGTCTTCTTCCTATCTTGATCAATCAACTAGGAAATGTAAGGATCGATGAAAACAAGAAGAATTTAGATGACTAGAGATGAGAATTGAACAATACAAGTGACTTGAAGAAAGAAGATAAGAACTTGAGTTATGAACGATATCAAATGAAACTTGAAATATAAGCAACTAAAAGTAATGGCTATAATAACAAAAGATTTTTTTTTTTTTCTGCTCTCCTTTTATTTAAGCTCTTCTAATTTTTTTTGGAGCTTTCTTTTTTTTTTTTTTTTTTGCTCTCCTTTTTTTTTTTTTAAGCTCTTCTACTTTTCTTTTTTTTTTTTGGAGATTTTTTTTTTTTTTTTTTTTTTGCAGATAATTATCAAAAGAAGAAAATAAAATTAAAGAAATAACTTTGATTCCTCAACCCCCCAAGATTCAATGATAAAATTCCTTGCCAACTTGTGACAAAGCCCAATATCAATTATGAATAATGGAATACCAAGAAAATCAAAAGATACGAAGACAATAGAAGAAAATAGTAGAGAAGGATATTATATGACTTCTTAGAAACCGGGCTCTAGATACCAAATGATGTGATTTCTACAAGGAATAGGATCAGAATTACCTTGTAGCCGAGGATCGTTCTAAGGAAAGTCGTTCGTAGGTGTAAAACCGCACCCCCTACCTAAGAAGATAGGATACTTGGTTTAGAAGCGCCACAACCAATACACCCAAGTTGGTTGATAAGCTAGGAAGACGCCACAAGTATAGAAAATTACACTTGATAAGTCTAAGTTTTTCAAAGAACCAAAGAGTAGAATAAATCTCTTAAATTGATTAAAATCTGAATTGTGTGTCCCAATGGACTACAAAAAAGGCCTATTTATAGGATGGAATGATAATGATTCCTAGGTAAATGAGGTCATCAATGATGTAAGCTACAAGCTTTAATTACATGATAAAGACTACAATTATTATAATGAGTTATCCAAAGACTTTCCAGCTTTCCAAGAGCATGTGGTGAATGTATCAACCTTATCTTCATTCTAGAATCTTCATGCAACTTGAGAAATTCGGATCTCTCTTTGGGATGACTTGAAAACACTTATTTTGGACTCAATTTGGGCTCCAAAATGTGTTTATTTATTGGGCCAACATATTCCTTCATGAAACTTCATGTTGCACTCCCTTGGGCTCCATGCTCTATGCTTTTGGGCTAGAACAAACATCACTTTCAGATTGGATTAAATTCACTTGAATAGGTGAATTCCTTTGAGTTAGATCTTGAGCTTGGATCCAAAATGTTTGAACTAATCCATTGATGGCCTTCATGAATTCTTTAGACTTTGACCTAGTAATAGGTCCAACGTTCCATTGCAACGGGTCTTGTTTAGCTTGACTTGAGC
The DNA here is from genome assembly GCA_026119855.1 of Campanula takesimana. Classification (NCBI taxonomy): domain Eukaryota; kingdom Viridiplantae; phylum Streptophyta; class Magnoliopsida; order Asterales; family Campanulaceae; genus Campanula; species Campanula takesimana. Next base: position 100,447 of record JAOWBW010001035.1, on the reverse strand, counting down.
TCTCCAATGTATTTACATCACCTAATGCCTCGGGTACGTTTACTATATCCTCGGCCTGGAATATTTGTAGGGATAAAGGTCCTTCTCTGCCTATTTTTGAGCATTGTTGGCACAAACATCTTCCTTTAAAAATCTCGGTTTTCATGTGGCGTACTCTCCACCGAGGTCTTCCAACTGATTGTACTGTTCAGAAAAGAGGTATTCTTCTTGCTTCAGCTTGTAGTTGCTGCTCCCTTCGCTCTATTGAAGATCTGGATCATCTCTTTGTGCATGGAGACATTGCTAGGGAAGTTTGGGACTTCTTTTCACATTGTTTAGGCATTAGATGGTATTCTTTCTCTATTCATTCCATTCTGTCCAGCTGGTGGTTTTGTAACACAAAGCATGACTCTTAAGGTATCTCTTGGCTTCGGCACATCCTCCCTTGCTTTATTCTTTGGGAAATTTGGAAAAGTAGAAATAAGGCCAGATTTAATAACCTTAAAATGACTGTTGCTCGTATTATTTCTTTGGTTGTTACCTCAATTAAAGTTGTTGCTAAAGCTTTTGATATTCAGTTCTCGGGCTCTTGGATTGACAATCAAATTTTTACTTTCTTTGGTATCACGGGTTATACTAAGTTAAGTAAGAAGATGAAACTTGTTTCCTGGCTTCCCCCTTCTCTGGAGAATTTCAAACTGAATACTGATGGTGCTTCGAAAGGTAACCCTAGTACTATTACTGGGGGCAGAATTATTAGGGATACAAAAGGTGATCTTATTTTTGCTTTTTCCCACTTCTATGGTCATGGCACCAATATGGTGGCAGAGGCTAAGGCTGTTAGGGATGGCTTAGCTTTTGCTTGGGGCTTTGGCATTGCCTCCTTGTGGTTAGAAATTGATTCAGAAGTCCTTCTCAAAATAATTGTCGATGAATATCATATTCCTTGGTCCATTTGGTATGATATCCTGGAAATTAAACGCTTCTTGAGCCTTATGACAGTTCGGATCTCGCATATTCTCAGAGAGGGTAATAAGGTTACTGATAGTCTTGCTAATGCTGCTGTAGCATCTCGTGCTAATACTCTCTATTGCTCTTTTGATGCCCTTCCTTCTGATTGCAAGGGCCCCCTTATGTTAGATCGCCTCTCTACATCTTATATTCGGATTAGATAGGCTAGAGTATATTTTAATCCCCTTCCCTTTATTGTAGAGGACCTTACAGCTTGTGTAAGGCTTCCCCCCTAGCATTTAATTTCTCAGGTGGTTAAGGCCGTCATGTCCCCCACCTCTTTTGTATTTCTTTTTTCTATTAATAAAATCTAGGGAGTACCGTCTCCTTTCGCCAAAAAAAAATAAAAAATAATAGATAATCATATGATGATTATGTGTATGCGATACAATTAGACTTATGGGTATTTATTGGAGAACAAATACTGGACTGACCCCCTATGAGATTTATTTCATGGTCAAATATCATAATTAAATCTCATAATAGTCATACCATTTGAATCCTTGGACTTGAGATTATCATGGTCTTCCACATGATGAACATTATGTTTGACGTACTCAAACGCTACCCTTAACAGGGTGGTTATAAAGGCTACAATTGACATAATCGGATTCTTGTAGGGAAGAATGATAAGTCAAGATAGGATTTGTCCCTCTCTCAAGAGAGATATCTACTTGGCCACTCGATGAGTGAGATTGATGATAGTGTATGGTCATATACCCAAATGAATTGATGTGATCAATGTCATTTGCTCATATCAATCTACTAGGGATCGAGAAAGCATTGGCCAACATAAGTTGACATGGACTATGACTTATGTCCAATATGATATCGCGTGACAAAGGGATTGTGATATGTTCTATAGGAAACTTTGGATCTTCAAAGTTATACTAATTGTGTAATCATAATAGCTTGCTAGAGTCCGATTATGATTTACGAGATCTGAACAGTTCGGGCTTGTTGCCAACTTAGTATAATCCTATTGGGCCACACACACAGAACGGATCGAATAAGGCACGGAAAACGAGAAAAACTGGATCCTACAGGAGGATCTGTACGGATGGTTTGGGAGCCACCAAACTGATCCGTACGGATGGTTTGTCTGGCAGGAACAGTTTTAGGGTACTTCTTGCTGATCAAGAAAACCTATTTCCTAATGAGATTAGGTTTCTTCCTTGGATATAATGGATGTTTTTCAGCAGCCGAAAACATATGCTTCCACATTGATTTGAGAAATCAAAGAGAGGTTTTTAGTAAGAGAAAAATACACATTATTCAAGGGTTATTAGGGTTTGATTATTCTCAATTATCAAACCATAATATTCATTCAAGGGAGATTGAAGAAGGGTTTTTCAAAGCCAAAGTTTTCAAGCCTAAAGGACCTAGCAGTCAAGTTCAAGAATCGTTCTTGAATCCGTTCAAAGTGTGGATCACCGATAGAGGGTGCTTTTCTTAGCATCTAAATCCAAGGCTTCATGTTTTGATCTGCAAGGGTTAGTTTCTTTCATCTTCATATTATGAATTATTGAACATAATGGATCTAGGATTTTGGGTTTTTCATGTGATGTCTTCCGCTGCGCATGATTGCACGAAACTCAACTGTGGTATCAGAGCCCCGTTGATGATCAATAATTCTAATATTATCATGATATAATTATTTAATGTGATTATTTAATTGGTATGATCATTATAAGATGAATTTATGTGATGGGATTTTATATGAGATATAAAAATTTGCATACTATTTAATGATGGGATTATATGATTGTAATATTAATTTGATTGATATGTATGATCATATGCTTAGATTATCATATTATAATTGGATTATGTTTACTGATAATCTTGATTTAATTTATATGTGGAATAAATTGGTTATTGATTATATGAATTAGTTGGGTTAAAATTCGTAATCTGTATTTTCGTGTTATTATAATCTGATTATGTTTGAACACGATACTGAGATTAGTCGAATTTGATGTTTTCTGAAAAATCTGGAAATCTGGGATCCTACTGAAGGATCCGTACGTATGGTTTGGTAAATCCCAGATTTGACTTTGTTTTCTGGTAAATCATATTGTTCTGTAAACTGGTTGCAGAATTTGAATTTGAAGTTTGAGTCTGTTTCAGACAGCTGGTTTCTGAAACCGTGTTTCCTGAAAAGATCTCAATCTTGAAATCCAGAAATATACAGTTCTAGAATTTTGAAGAGTTCAGAGTTTCTGTGACCTGCTTGACAGAATCGTACGGATGAATCTGGAAGCTGCCAGAAACATCTGTATGGATAGTTTGGGCAGTACTGATTCTGATCTGTTTCAGATGGCAGGTTTTGGAAACCGTGTTTCCTGAAACAAATTTTAGTTCAGAAGTCCAGACAGTTACTGAGATCAGAATCTTAAAGGAGTTTAAGGTTGGCGTAATCTCAAAGTTTTTCAGAATCAATCCTATAACTAGAGGAATTAAATCACATAAAGTAACTTAGGCTAATTGCTTGAATTTATGTGTTATATGAACCTTCATCAAAATTTTAAGTCATGTGCCAATCCATGATGAAAACACTTGTGAGTACATGGGTAGTTTTATGTGGGCTCTGCCAAAGCGAGGTGCATTAATTCTATTCATCTATGAGCAAGATGAGGAAACAGTGATTCCTATACGTTTAAAATGGTTTGACTTAATTAGGCTATCAAAAAAATTTTGGCCTAAGGCACAGATGAGATTAAAACATGTTAGACATAAGATGTCTAAAATCTCATAAAGGATCTAAGAGTCACATATGATGTGATTGATAAGGAGTTATCTACCTAAATAGCTTATTTTGAGCAGTCGTGCCAAAGCCGAATGTTAAGTGAAATATGGATCTTAGCCCACTTAAATTATATTATACAATTATTGTATTTGAAGGTGTATAATTTAGTGGGAGTATTTATGAAATACATTAAATATCTCTAAATGATAATGGTATGAAATATAGGTGTATATTTATTTGCATAATTTGTAGAATGTCTTAGACTTTAATCATGAATAATTAATGTGATTGACCCAACATAAAGAGAATGAGATTAACTTCCTTGACCTAGTCATAAGCTTAAGAATTGTTCTAAAGCAAGAACGGAAGTTATGAATTCTTAATAAATCCTTTCCCAAAAGAAACCTAATGCCTTAAGCACAGACAAAGACATATATTAGAAACATATGGATGATTCTATAGATGTCAATTGTCTTACAACTTGCTACCATATGTTTGGAACTTTAGAAGTATCTAAAACACATGAATACTTATGTAATAAGCAATCACGTAGGAAGCTTTCCTACAAGCAAGAAAGGCAAGAAAAGTTTGAGATTGATTAGAGCCTAACATTCATGTGATGAATGAAAGGTATGTTAATAAATTCTCATGTTTTGAACATGAAGAGACATATTAATTACCTTATTAGATTGATAATCAAGTTAGTTTGGAACTAACAAACGAATTTGATATTAATTCATAAGCGACATTTGATGTTTAAAATGCTAAAGTCTTAATATCAAATGGAAATCTTCTCAAACTATTAAAGGTTTATAAAGAAAAAACGATTTAAGAAAAAAGCAAGACAAGAGTTGTCAAGCCTAAAAGAAATATTTGTGGTTAAACCAAAATCCAGAGAATGTAATTGCTACCATGTGTAAGACTTGAGAAATAGAAAGACTACTTAAAAGGGTAAAGATTAACCTATGTGTTGATAATGATGCAAAGGTAGCAACATTAATCATAGGAACTTGCGAAGTGTCTTTACCTAGTTGGTTCATATTTGTTTTGAACAAATGTTGTAATGTTCCTACTTTAAGTAGAAATATTATTTTGGTTTCTTCATTAGAAGATTATGGATATTTCTTATTCTGAATAAGAAGGTACTTCATCAAATATGATTCACTTTATTGTATTGTTAATCATATAATGGGACCTTATATCTTTATCTTGGAAAAACAAAATAATAACTATAACATAAATAATGGAAATCTGAATCTAAGGATGTAAGCGTTACATTCTTAAAGCATTGATGTCTATGTCAATAATAAGAAACACATATATAAAATTCCATGGGACGGACTTTTAAATTCACATGGTTTCGAATCATGTGATATATGTGAATCTTGGAAATTGATCAAGACACCTCTTACTAATAGTAGTAAAAGGTAAACACTCTTTTGAACTAATACATATTGATGTATGTAGTTCATTAAAGTAATAATGCTAGAAAAGATTTCGATAACTCATGGCAAAAGTATTGATGTACTCTGATCTGATCAAGGTAATAAATACTTGGAGAAAACGGACATGGATCTCAAGGTGCTGCTTATTAAGCAAGACTAATTGAGAAAAGTTAATTCATAATGTTGGTCCCAGAGGGCAACAAGGGTATAGAACCGCTAGAGTGGGTGAATAGCGGTCCAACTTTTTCGAAAATACCCTTAAAATTCAACCGAGTACTTATCAGTTTGGTTAACTGCGTTTTAAAGCACTAGAACCAAACTGATAAAATGCACAGCGGAGTTTTACGGTTTGGCCAAGAGGATAGATAAGAGTTGGGCAGTTTGACAGGGTTGAAAAACACAATGATCCTAATGATAATCTGAACTTAAAGATCAAATGAAAACACAAATCATCTTTCAAGTCATTTCATAGATGAACTCAATGAGAAACCACAATCATGAAAATTAAAGAACAAGACAGAAAATAAAGATCAAACATGCAAATTTGAAGAGATTGGTTCTTGAATGAAATACGTCCTCTACCTAGATGGTTATTCTAGGCTTTACTAATAGCTACTAGACTTGTATTAATTTAGAGGAGCTTTTACAAGATTACAATGAAGAATCTAAACTCTAATTAAACAATCTAACCTAAAAAAGCCATTATAACAACCAGTGTATTCGAAGTGTATAATCTATGTGATCATACAAATCGGGTGTGTGTGTGTGCGGAAAGGGATCAAATGCTCTAATGATCTAAATGATGTTTGAGCAATTGAAAACTTTTTGTGTACAAGGCTGAGAAATGAAAGGTTGTTTGGCTTGAAGCTTGATGAAGAATTCTGGGTTTGCTAAGGATATCTTTGAAGGTTTGAATGTCTGGGTAAAATCATCAAAGAAAACTTTGAACACTTGGGAATATAATCTCTTGAAGCTCAACAAGCTTCATTGTTAAAAAATGAAGGCTATTTATAGGCAGTGCACCCATGTGACCATTGGACAAAGATTTGAATTAAATATTGATGGTACAACTGCTGTCAAAATCCCATTGGTTGAGCTGCCATTTTCGTCCTTGGTTTTTTCTTGTAGTCCTAGGTAGTTGTAGCACTACTACCTGACATTTTCCTTTGTTGCAGAGAAAGGACTAACAGTAAACATTTGAATTTGCTGGACAAAACCGACATTCCTTACAGAAACTCCAAGTTAACTTGAAGTTATTTTGTCAAGTCATAAAACATCCCTTTATGGTTGATAAAGGGAATGTTTGTATTAAGGAATAAATGACATACTTGAATTCTTCAATAAATACTCTAAGGTTCCACCAGGTGCTGGAGCGGTTCCATGGATGAACTTGATGTGCAGTTTTATTGAAACTGCAAAGTGCGGTTCTACCAAGTTAGCATCAGCGGTTCCCTATAAGACTTGAAGTGCGGTTTCATCAAAACCACAGAATGCGGTTTGATGAAAGTATGCGGCTCCATGCTGGCGGTTCAAGAATAGCATGAGTGCGGTTTGAAGAACCAAACCGCTGAGGTCAAACCTAATCAAAACTCAGCCTATGACAAATAAAAATCTAGAAATTGACTTATCTAAAAATTGAAGTATAACTTCATTACATGATTCCTAAAGTCCATAAAAGTACACGTGGCATGGATCAATCAAATCAAGAGGGTGTACAAACAAAGAATCCTAACAATCTCCCCCTATTTGATTGATGCCATTACCACACTATGATGAAGCAAAACATTGTACTTGGTAATAACATGTCCAAATGAAATTTTCTTGAAACTGCATGCCCCAAGTCAATGCACACACTATGCTTAATCACAGATGTTAGTGTTGGTGCCCTAGGCACGTTTATTTAAACGTTATGTATGTTATCGTTTCATTCATAATAATAAAGAGATGTTTTGATTATTATTGTTGTTCATGTTTACTTATAATAATCTCCGTTCCTAGTGCTTATGAAGCACTAGTATAAGTCTAAATGATCATGGGATGATCATGTATATGACTTATGGGTACTTGTTGGAGAACAAGGCACTGGACATGACCCGCTCTATGAGATTTATGTCATGGTCAATGTCATATATAAATCTCATATTAGTTATGTCATTTGAATCCTTAGACATGAAGTTATTATAGTCTTCCACTTGATGAACATTATGTTTGACATATTCAAATGCTACCTTTAACCAGGAAGTTATAAAGGGTATGATTGGCATAATCGGATTCACGTAGGGAAGAATAATAAGCTAAATGTATTTGTCCCTCTTCGGAGAGATGACAAGCTTGGGCCCCTCATAGAATGATGTTGATGAAATGTTTGGCCAAACTCAAATGAATTGATTGGATCATTATCATTTGGATTATCAACATATTCGAAATCGAGAAAGTATTGAACAAATACAAGTTGACTCAATGACCATGACTTGTGTTCAATGACATCATGGATAAAGGGATTGTGTCATGTTCGATAAAGGAATACGAACTTGTATATAGTTACACTATTTGGGTAGGTATGAGGGTTTGCTAGAACCTAATCATATCTTATGGGTTTATGTTTAAACCCATTGCCAACTTTGTGTAATCCTATAGGGTCACACACAAATAGAACAAATCCTAAAGGACTTAATTGGAATTTTGATCGAAGGGCCTTTAAGGGATTTTAGGAATTTATTGGAGAAAAAAAATATGGAGGGTCCGGGCGGACCTATGTAAGGACCCGGTTGGACCTTGCATAGGACCCGGTCGGACCTCCTGTAAGACCCGGGCGGACCTATCGGTTTCGGCCTGGGATTTTCTTAGTCCGATTTCTTTCTTGTTTGGCCACTTGTTATCTATTTAGAATAGGAGAAACACGTATAAAAACCTCCTCTAGTTTCCCTAATCAGTCCAACCAATATTGTGAGCCTCTAAAGAGTTTGAGAGGGTTATTTCTTGTTCTAAGATCCCTAGAGTGAAGAACAAGAACATCACATAAAATTCTATATAGTTCTAAAATAATTTTGAAAGTGTGTTTCACAATTTGGTCTAGCAACCAAGATCAAGAAGCTTCTTGATATTCGTTCGAGGTGTGGATAACAATAGAGGGTGAAGCTTATCACCTCCATAGTTCGTGTTCTTGATTTTGTTCGTGATCAAGTTTCAAAGTTCCACCAAGAATCAAGGTTGTTAATTAAAGGCTTCAAGGGTTAGTATGCTAGTATTCATTATGCAGTATTTGATTTAAACATATGAATGGATCTATAGGCATTGGGTTTCATGAAAATTTTAATGCTTTATTCCGCTACGAATGATTATAGGAAACCCAACAATAGATTCCTAAACTATCTAAGATAAAGGAAATGAAGAGCAGATAGAAAGGAATAATCATTCAGATGCATATAGAAAGATATGATTTTAAAGATCAGATATGCAAGTTTAAACAGAATGTTTAAAACAAATGCACATAAAAATATTTTTCATGATGAATAAAGTGCATGAGTTTTGAAAAAATGCAAGCATTGTTCCACAAACAAGCAATTTGAATAAACAAAGTTTTTGGAAACTGTAATGCCACGCAATCATTCTCATTATAATTCACTTATAAAGTTTTGGATTTACAGGAGCAAGAAATTATAAGAGAATATAAAAAATGAAACAAGCCACAAAAAATACTAAGTAAAATAAACTATGGTGCTTGATCATCTGCGGCAGGATCCTTTTCAGCTCAGCATCTTCTGCAATATGATCCTATGCGGTTTCAGCATCATTTCTTCCTCCAGTTTCATAAGTAGAAGAAAACTCAAAATCTGCGGCATGAAGCCAAAGAGTGCTGGTTTCTTCATAATCTTTTCAATGCTTGCAATCTGATTTGACAGAATGTCAAATTTTTCTTCTAAGGAATCCATTCTAGCACCAACTTCTTGCAGTTTCAAAGAATATAGATCATTATTGGTTCTCACAAGATCTTGAAGGGCCAATTTATTGTCAAGAATTACATTCAATTTCTCATCCATCTGTTGTTGCCTAGAAAGATTATCAAATTTTTCATCTACTCTCTCCCCCTTAATGGCATCAAGTTCTGATTGAATTGTGAAAAAATGATAGTCAAACCGAGATGTAGAGGCCATCTAATGCAACTGAATGTTCCGAACCGCATCCACTAAATCTGCATTTGTGGCATAGAAGGGCATAAGTGAATATGGTGGAATAGAAGGGAAGGGCTCATCAGATGGTGTATAAGTGGGAATATCATCATCATCATCATCATCATCAGACAATGAGATGGCATCTGCGGTTTGGAGGGGAGGAGAAGAAGACATAGGGGCTTTGCTTTTCAAAATTGTATGGGCATCATCCAATGATTCACCCATTGACACCCTAATAGCCATTTCAAACTCTAAGGGATCAAACTATAAAGGTTGAACAAATGGAACAATGGCTGCAGTTTGATCTAGAGGGCTTGGACATAAAGTCCTCAGTTGAGCCTCAGAAAGAAAAATTGAAGGTAAAGGATAAGTAAATTTTTTGAATAAAGTGGGATGGGATCTGTGATCATACCGAAGAATTTTTTTTGAGTAAAGGGTTGGGTCATTCATGACATGGATTGCAATGGCTTCTAACAGCTCATCAACAGCACTAAGAATGATCTGGTTAGCAGTGGCCTTAATGTCATCGGCTGGATAAATATAGAAGGTAGGGTTGTGGCCTAACTTTTCTGCTATATGCTCGGATTTAGCAGGGGCTTTAGCACGCTTCTCTCTCAGTTTGTCAACCTTGAACCGCTTCAGATAAGATGCAATATCAGTAGCACGCTTCCTCTTCTTCAATGTCGGTTTTGGTGGTGAAACTGATGATTGAGCCAACGGTTGAACTGGAGATGATAGAACCGGAGATGGGGTTCTTGAAGAATCAAAGTCCAGTTTGCGTTTAAGTGTTGGAAAGGAGAATCTTCAACTATGTGTGGTTCTGTCTCAGCAAATGGCACTGTTGCTTTCTCACGCAACTGCCTTGAAAAGCTGCCTTTTGAGGCGAATGATCTTTCTTGCCAAAGGCATTACTGAAATCTACCTCACCTGGTAGTCTGGTCTGCCAGTGGACCTCAAAAACTGACTTTTTTATTAATCTCCTTCTTTTTCTCAATGGTTGAACCTCAGGATCTTCTTCCTGCTCAGGTTCAACCGCTACCTCAGACACCTCAGTCTGTTCAGGCAAAACCGCAGCCTCAAACTCAACAGTTTGCACAGGCTGAACCGCAGCCTCAGACATATCAGTCTGCTCAGGCTCAGTTTCATCAACCGGTTTGAGGGAAGGAAAAACTTTAAAAATTTCTACCAACTGCTCTTTGGTGAATTGAACAGTGGTCAGTTTGGAAGATGACGGTTTAGGTGGAGGTTCGGTTTGAGGAAGGTCGGTTTGAAGAAAGTCAAAGAGAATGGTTTTAGGTTAAGGTTTAGGTGGGGATTGAGGTTTGGATCGAAGAGATTTGGCTTTGGCGACTTTGAGTGCAGCTGCATCACGTGCAAACTGCATTGATTTTTCAATTTGCGGTTTGATGGGAGGAGATAGCGGTTTGGGAAATGACGGTTTAGATGAGGTAGGTTTAGAAAGAGTTGGGGAAAGTTTGATAGAAGGCATTAAGGGTTTTGAAGATGTCAGTTTGGCTAAGGGTTTTGGGATAGGCTTTGCTAAGTCTCCCTTAGTGATTTTGGGAGGAATCACTGCAGTCTCTTTACGCTTCCGTGGCACAGCGGTTTCCTTAGGCTGAGCCGTAGGTATTGGCTGTGCTGCAGGCTCCCCCTTAGCCGTTGCATCGGTTCCAGTCAGTCCACTTAACCCTAAATTTGCGAAAGTTTCATTCTGCGCCTCTTCTCTCAACAATGAAGCTTCATCTTGATCAGCAAGAGCACCAGCATACGGTTTGCCTGACTTCTCTAACCGAGCCTCTCGAAATGGACCTCTTTCATTTTTAGGCAATGGATCTTCATTCCATACGGCTTGAGCAAACCTCTAGCCGAATTTGGTTCTAAAGGCTTCAAACTTAGCAGAACCAAAAATGGTTTTATCAGCTGGAGCCATCCAGTACTCAGGATTTGTTGATGAGAACTTAAAGATATACTTGTCTTGATTCAAGAACTTTGTCAATAAACGACAGTGAGTTCTGATCTTTGACTTTCTTGTGGCTTTGTCTTAATTGTGACGGTTTAGAGCATTCATCAGCTCATTCATCAATATCTTGGGCCAGTGCAGTATTGGATATTATGACCTAGGCCCTTGAGAAAGGCCTATGCGTTACATTATAGCTTCATTGTTATAGAGATAACAAACTCGATTATTATATCTTCTGCATGTTTATTATAATAATCATTGTCCCTAGTACTTATGAAGAACTAGTATAAGTTAATAGATGATCATATGATGATTATGTGCATTGGATGTAAATTAAACTTATGGGTACTTATTGGAGAACAAGGTACTGGACTGACCCGTTATGAGATTTATGTCATGGTCAAATGTCATAATTAAATCTCATAATAGTCATACAATTTGAATCCTTAGACCTGATATTATCATGATGAAGATTATGTTTGACGTACTCAAACGCTGCCCTTAACCGGGTGGTTATAAAGGCTACGATTGGAATAATCGGATTCTTGTAGGGAAGAATGATAAGTCAAGATGGGATTTGTCCCTCTCTCAAGAGAGATATCTTCTTGGCCTCTTGATGAGTGAGATTGATGATAGTGTACGGTCGTACCCAAATGAATTGAAGTTTTTAATGTCATTTGCTCATATCAATCTACTAGGGATCGAGAAAGCATTGGACAACATAAGTTGACGTGGACCATGACTTATATCCAATATGATATCGCATGACAAAGGGATTGTTATTTGTTCTATAATGGCTTGCTAGAGTCCGCTTATGACTTACGGGTTCTGAATGGTTCGGACTCGTTGCCAACTTAGTATAATCCTATTGGGTGATACACGCAGAACGAATTGAATAAGGCACAGAAAACGGGAAAAACTGGATCCTACTGAAGGATCCGTATGGATGGTTTGTCCGGCAGAACAGTCTATTCAGATTTCTTGTTTGACAAGGAATCCTGATCCGAAACAAAATTAGGTCAGACACTTATATAAGATATGCAGCCGGGTTTGACAGCCTCTAATGGTGATTTGGGAAATCAATAATAATTGTTTTAGAAAAAATAAAATATAGAGAGGTATGATTATTTATTTTGAGATTGAGAATCATCAAAATAAAATTATCAATGGAGCAAAATAATTCCTATGAAGAAATCGTTTCTTCATCACGCCTTGGATCTAGCAATCAATCAAGAAGGTGTTCTTGAGTCCGTTCGACGTGTGGATACTGATAGAGGGTGTTCGCTTTTCAACACCTTAAAGTCCATGTTCATGGATTCGATCTTGAAGGGTATGTTTTCTTTCATCTTGTATTTAATTTAATCAACATGCACGGATCCGGGGTCATGGGTGTTTGAACTTATGTTTATTCCGCTGCGCGTGATGCATAAAATCCCAATAGTGGTATCAGATCCCGTTTCATCGTTGATTATTTTAATTCATTGTGTTTAAATTATTTAATTCGATTATATGATTTTGCATGATGATAAGATGAATATGTGATTTGAGTTTTGTATGCGATATGAAATTTATGAGCATGAATATGGGGATTATGTAATTATTATGTTGATGTGATCTATATGAATAATTGCATGTTGGGGTTATCAATGAATAATTGGATTCTGTGTATTGATAATTTAGATCTAATTTGTATATGTAATAAATTATTTATTCATGATAATGATTAGATCTATTTAAATTCGTAATATGTAAATTCGTGATGATTTAATCTGATTAATTCATGAACACGATAATGGAATTGATCGAATTTAAAAATTCTGAAAAATCTGGAAATTGGGATCCTACTGAAGGATCCGTACGGATGGTTTGGAAGCTGCCAAACAGATCCGTACGGATGGTTTGGTAAATCCCAGATTTGACTCTGTTTTCTGGTAAATCAGATTGTTCTGTAAACTGGTTGCATAATTTGAATCTAAAGATTGAGTCTGTTTCAGACGGCTGGTTTCGCAAACCGTGTTTCCTGAAAAGATCTCAACCTTGAAATTCAGAAATATGCAGTTCCAGAATTCTGAAGAGTTCAGAGTGTTTGTGACCTTCTTGACAGAGTCGTACGGATAAATCTGGAAGCTTCCAGAAACATCCGTACGGATGGTTTGGGCAGTACTAATTCTGATCTATTTTCAGACGTCATGTTTTGGAAACCGTGTTTCTGAAACAGATTTCAGTTCAAAAGTCTGGACAGTTGCAGAAATCAGAATCCTAAAGAGTTTAGGATTGCTGTAATTTGTGAGATTAAGAGACAATGAAAAGTTCTTGAAACATGTGACCAATCTATATGGGAATGTGGATGCCTTTTGGCTTAGTTTCGATCGTATAGAGAAGGTACTTGGTTTCTTGATCTTAGTATGGAAATGTGGATGCCTATTGGCTTAGTTTTGGCCCTACGTTTTGTGCTCTCAATCTATAGATGTTATGCGAAAACAAAAGGTTTCAGAATTTATCCCTATAAACAAAGTACAAATTGTTTGCAGAGAAGGAAACTAAATATGGATTAATTCATTGTATGGACCAATGGCAGGCTTTCGCCTTGTTTCTGGGAATGCAAATGAAATATCCAATCTGTAAATTATTTACAGAGAATTTAGATTCCGTCCCCAAAATGTTGCTTCAGAATCACAAGATTTTACTTCTGTCAATTAATTTGATTAGTTGACATTCATTATGCAAAAACTATATTATATTATGTTTGACATAATTAAGTATATGATGCATTTCTCTATATGAAAGAACCTTCTTGAAAATTTAAGTCATGTGCCAATCCATTATTAAAACACATGTGAGTACACCGGGTAGTTTTATGCGGGCTCTAACCATCGCGAGGCGCATTAATTCTATCAGTGTATGAGCATGATGAGTGAAAGAGTGGTTCCTATACGTTTAATGTGGTTTGACTTAATTAGGCTATTATAAGGGTTATGGGCCGAAGGCACAAGATGAGATTAAAACATAGTTGACATAAGATGTCTAAATAAATCTCATAAAGATCTAAGAATCATATATGATATGATTGATAAGGAGTTATCTACCTAAATAGCTTGATTTTATGCATCTTGCCATCGCGGACGTAAGATGAAGTGAAATATGGATCTTAGCCCATATAAATTATATTATACAATTGTTGTATTTGAAGGTGTATAATTTAGTGGGAGTATTTATGAAATACATTAAGTATCTCTAAATAATAATGGTATGAAATATATGTGTATATTTTGTAGAATGTCTTAATCTATAATCATGCTTAATTACTGCGATTGACCCCACTTAAAGAAAATGAGATTAACTTCCTTGACCTAGTCATGAGCTTAAGAATTGTTCTAAAGCAAGAACGGAAGTTATGAATTCTTAATAAATTCTATTCCTAAGAAACCTAATCCCTTAAGGTCGGACAAAGACATAAATTAGAATCATGTGGATGAATCTATGGATGTCCATTGTCCTACGACTTACTACCAAATGTTTGGGAATTTTAGAAGTATCTAAAACGTATGGATGCTTATGTGATAAGCAATTACGTAGGAAGCGTTCCTATAATCAAGAAAGGCAAGAAAAATTTGAGATTGAATAGAGCCTAACATTCATGTGATGAATGAAATGTATGTTGATAAGTTCTCATGTTTTGAATATGGAGAGACATATTAATTACCTTAGTTGGCTTGATAATCAAGTTAGTTTGTAACTAACAAACGGATTTGATATTAATTCATAAGAGACATTTGATGTTTAAAATGCTATGTCTTAATATCAAAGGGAAACCTTCTCAAACTCTAAAGGTTAATAAAGAAAAAGGATTTTAAGATAAAGGTAAGAGAAGAGTTGTCTAGCCTAAAGGAAATATTTTTGGCTAAACCTAAAATCCCAAGGATGTAATTGCTACCATGTCAATGTGATTGACCATAGGAGAAATTACGATTTGAATTAAAAGATCAAAAGGAAGGGTAGTAGGACTACCACTTAAAGTATTTATGTTTATCTTTCTACATATAAGTTCTTGGGGATTGGATACCGGGTATGGATCCCACATTTGTATAAATGTGTAAGACTTGAGAAATAGAAAGACTACTTAAGGAAGGTAAAGATTAACCTATGTGGAAATAATGATGCAAATGTTGCAACATTAATCATAGGAACTTGCGAAGTGTCTATACCTAGTAGGTTCATATTTGTTTTGAACAAATGATGTAATGTTCCTACTTTAAGTAGAAATATTATTTTGGTTTCTTCATTAGAAGATTATGGATATTTTTTATTTTGAATAAGAAGGTGCGCCATTAAATATGATTCACTTTATTGTATTGTTAATCATATAATGGGACCTTATATCCGTATCTTGGAAGACCACAATAATAAGTATAACATAAATGATGGAAATCTGAATCTAAGGATGTAAGCGTTACATTCTTAGAGCATTGATGTCTATATCAAATGATAAGAAACACATATCTAAAATTCTATGGGATGGACTTTTAAATTCACATGATTTCGAATCATGTGGTATATGTGAATCTTGTAAATTGATTGAGACACCTCTTACTAATAGTAGTGAAAGGAAGTACTCTTTTGGATTAATACATATTGATGTATGTAGTTCATTAAAGTAACAATGCTAAAAAGGATTTCGATAACTCATGGCAAATGGATATCAAAACTATATTCCTTAACAGGAACATACTTTAGGATGTGTTTGATACAACCTAAAAGTTTTGATCCATAAAATTCTAATAAAATATGCAAGTTGCAGAAATCCATGAGATGGATTGAAGCAAACTACTTGGATTAAAATTTTCATTTTTATGTAGTATTCAAAGAGTTTGAATGCATCAAAGATGAAACTTGTAATTACAATAAATTTAGTGGGAGCGTAACATTATTCCTAGTCTAATATATGTGGTTGACATATAATTCATTTTGAAAGAGTTTATAAATGAAAGACTTGGATAAAGCCGCTTATATCCTTGGAATTTAGATTTATTGAGATAAATCTAAAAGGTTGATTGGTTAAAGTCAAAGTACTAAAAGAGACAAGATAGTGAAAAATTCACTATGCAAGACTCTTGGAGAGGTTACTTGCAAATGTCTAATGGCATCACTCTTAACAAGATTTAGTCTTATTAGAAGACTAATGAGCAAGAGTACATGATTAGGATTCCATATGCTTCGGTAATTGGATCTATCATGTAAGCCATGTTATTGTACTAAGACCGGATGTCTCATATACTTGGAGTATGATGAGATAATACCAATCGGTTCCTAGTGAAAGTCAGTAGTTAAGAAACATCCTTATGTACTTTAAAAGGATATAAAGGATGCATTCTTGATCTTTAATGGAATGAAAGATGATCTTGTAAGAGTTACATAAATGCATTATTACAAACCAACAAATATAAATATTGCAGTATAAATACATGTTTACGTCTAATAATGTGTTAGAAGAGTTCTAAATACACCATTACCATTCTACAAAAGGTTGAGTATCTAGTGACATGGGATGCAACTAGAAAGTTGTTTGGATTGAGAGACAAATTAGTAAACTAGATATTGTTTCTAGTATCACTAATTTTAAGGACCTTCATTGTGTCAATAATTGTTATTACGCAATCCAAGGGGCTAATGTCTTATCTAAATATATGCTCAGTCGTTTCTATCTTATTCGAGAAATCGTAAAAGATGGGAGATGGCAAAATATGCAAAATACCTTATGATGATAACAAGGATAATCATCTTACATAAGCTCCCTTGCAATAATGATGGAGATCATAACGGATAATCATCTTACATAAGCTCGCTTGCAATAATGATGGAGATCATAACTAAGCTCAATGGGTATTGGATACACGTTGGTTGGGCCTAGTGCAAGTGGGAGATTGTTGGATATTATGCCCTAGGCCCTTGAGAAAGGCCTATGTGTTACATCATAGCTTCATTGTTATATAGATAACAAACTCGATTATTATATCTTTTCATGTTTATTATAATAATCATTGTCACTATTACTTATGAAGAACTAGTATAAGTTTAATAGATTATCATATGATGATTATGTGCATTGGATGCAAATTAAACTTATGGGTACTTGTTGGAGAATAAGGTACTAGACTGACCCGTTATGAGATTTATGTCATGGTCAAATGTCATAATTAAATCTCACAATAGTCATACCATTTGAATCCATAGACTTTAGATTATCATGGTCTTCCACATGATGAACATTATGTTTGACGTACTCAAAGGCTACCCTTAACCGGGTGGTTATAAAGGCTACGATTGACATAATCGGATTCTTGTAGGGAAGAATGATAAGTCAAGATGGGATTTGTCCCTCTCTCAAGAGAGATATCTGCTTGGCCTCTCGATGAGTGAGATTGATGATAGTGTACGGCCATACCCAAATGAATTGAAGTGTTCAATGTCATTTGCTCATATCAATCTACTCGGGATCGAGAAAGCATTGGACAACATAAGTTGACGTGGACCATGACTTATATCCAATATGATATCGCATGACAAAGGGATTGTGATATGTTCTATAAGATAACTTTGGACTTTCAAAGTTATACTAATTGGGTAGTCATAATGGCTTGCTAGAGTCCGCTTATGACTTACGGGTTCTGAATGGTTCGGACTCGTTGCCAACATAGTATAATCCTGTTGGGTCACACACGCAGAAAGGATTGGATAAGCACAGAAAATGGGAAAAACTCGATCTCACTGAAGGATCCGTACGAATGGTTTGTCCAGCAGAACAGTTTATTCATATTTCTTTTTGACAAGGAATCCCGATCCCAAACGGAATTAGGTCAGACCCTCATATAAGATATGCAGCCGGGTTTGACAGCCTCTAATGGTGATTTGGGAAATCAATAATAATTGTTTTAGAAACAATAAAATATAAGAGGTATGATTATTTATTTTGAGATTGAGAATCATCAAAATACAATTATCAATGGAGCAAAATAATTCCTATGAAGAGATCATTTCTTCATCAAGCCTTGGATCTAGCAATCAATCAAGAAGGTGTTCTTGAGTCTGTTCGACGTGTGGATACTGATAGAGGGTGTTCCTTTTTCAACACCTTAAAGTCCGTGTTCATGGATTCGATCTTCAAGGGTATGTTTTCTTTCATCTTGTATTTAATTTAATCAATATGCACGGATCCGGGCTCATGGGTGTTTGATCCTATGTTTATTCCACTGCGCATGATGGATCAAAACCCAACATGCAGTTGCTTTCCTTTGAAGATGGCCTCACAATAGTTGTACTATTCTGTGGTAAAGTTGTTGTGATTGACATTCTTGCACATGACCGCAGTATCAATTAGATCACACAAGTGAGTCATTACTTCTCCAAAATACTTCTTGGAGGAATACCTGGTAGAGAAGGAATTCATTCCAATCAGCTCCATGGTTGTTCTATTTACCAACTCAGGTTTTGGACTCATGATCCCAGAAAATTCAAGTCCAGCAAGCACACCAATTTTGGTTACGGTTAGAATGACAGACTTGCCGCAAACCTTTGACTTAATAGCATCCACAATCTTGATTTCTCCAGTTTTTAGATCCCTTATCTCTTCTCCTTTGCCATTCAACATTGCAGTACTAGTCTTCACCCCGTTTTCAAAGAATTTGGCAAAGATAATGGGGACAAACTGAAGTTCATCCAATAAGAACAGCGGTTTGAGCTTTGACTTGGACAGAAACCGCATCAATTTTTGTCCAACTGTGTCCTTAGAAAATTCATCCTCCAGAATTCTTGAGCCTAGTACAAAGTTAGTAGGACTCCTAAAAATAATCAAAGTTAGAAAGAATTTTTGAAACTGCGGTTTAACCAAATGGACAAACCATGCGGTTTGAGTGAAGCTCACAGAACCGCAGAAAATGAATCCTAACAATAAATAAATTAACACTAGAATGAAAAATGGATCAAAAGAGAGAGTTTTTGAAAAATATTTTGAATGCACGAAGAACATGAAGAACATCATGAACAGAGTATGAACATGCAAAACAAAAACTCAATCAAAACATGAAAGAATTATACCAAAATGATCACAGAGAGAAGTTTCTAACAAAATCCTAAACAAGTAAGAGCAAATAACATTAATTGAACCCAGAATCTGCAAAAATGACGAAGAACACTCGAAAACCCAAAATACGAAATTGTTCAAAAAATGAACACAAATCACCAAATAAAGCATACATTCATCATATACAAGCATGAGTAAGCATTATTCAACAAAATATCAAAGAAAAAGCATGAAATAAGCAAGGAAGATGAACAAGCTTTTTCAAGCTCAACAATGGCGGATATAAAAAATTCGAAATGTTGAGATTAGGGTTCAAGAAATCATACCATATCGGGCTTTGATGGTTTAGATGTAGAAGCAGTAGAAGTATCAACAGATTTCTTTGGTGCCATTTTGGATTTTGTTTAAGTAATATAGAGATTTAGAGAGAGAAAACATAGGGAAACTACGAAGTGTACAGTAGAGAGAGAAAGAGAGTTTTTCCCAAATGAGGAAGAAAGTAAAAAGGTAAAATGAAAATGAATTTGTCTTTTATACTCAAGTAACTGCCTTGGGAAGTGGAGTGGCCATGATGGATGGATGAAGGTCAAACATCAGCGTACCATGTCTATCGCATTAAATGCAGCAGAGATAATTGCAAAATGTCGCGACCCCAAACCCCGCGGGCCCGAGATCGCGAGCTGGACGTCGACTTAAAACCAAAACTCTAAAATATAGAAGTTAAAAATTCCATTTGAACCAAAAGATGATAACACAAGGTTTTACAAATCCAAGTTTAAATCAACGAAGTACATCTAATGAAAGCTCCACAGCTTATACCCAAAAGAATAAAATATACAATTCTTAATGACGTCAATAATGGTAAAACTATCCCCAAAAGGTTATACATTTAAATAATGTAAACCGATCAAACAACCTGCCCCAAAATCTCAATCCTCTCGACGTCCTCCTCGATCCGCGAATCCTAATCCTTTTCCTCCTGGGGGGGGGTTAAGGAAAAACAAAGATGGAAATAAACGGGTGAGATAAAATCTCAGTAAGTTACTAATGCAACTACATGACATGCTAATATGCAATGACCAATAGCAATTAACATAAGACAGATAGCAGCGGAATAATAAGTGACATGCTGTCAACAGTAATATCCAATAATCAATCATAAAATAAACATATAACAACAAATGAGAGGCTCCCTATCGCCAACGTCCCATACCGGTTGGAAATAATGACCAGCTCATCATGCAACACATAGAGCTGAAATAAACACTCATAAGTGGATACATAGCCAAGGTTTCACCCAACTGAAAGAACCAAATAAAGGTCGCTGCGCAGATTCAATAATCCACAAATCATCATCTTCATAATAGCATGAAGGCTGAAGAGAAATCCCCGGTCAGAAGCGACCAATGAACCCATCAATCAAACAAACCATCTTCATAGTAGCATAAAAGCTGAAGAGAAACCCGGTACCGGAACCAATAACCAAATGAAGTGTCACAAGGGACGGGAGACATGCCACAAAGTCATGCTCCAAGTAAAGCTAAATGCACACAAAGGAGCTAGCTCTTCTCACATCCAAGGCCAATCTGGAGGAGGGTAATAATGGGGCAAAACAATGGTCAACATCACAATGGACTTGGCTGTGCCATCATAATGTTTCGCATCGCCCAAACACACACAAAATACCAGCTGGACTTTCAAGTAAAGGCTAAGTAATAAAATACTAGCACAATAAACAACCATTGATTCCAAAGTAGGGAATCATACCAATTAATCACCATAAAAGATGCAAACGATTACTCAAGAAGAGTTCAACAACAATAAACACAAGGAGTTTCTCATAAAAGAGTTCAATAACAGAAATGGAATTGTTCATAAAAGCCCAACAATACACATCATTAAAACGAAATGATTCTAGGACAAGGATCCATATCAAACGCATCCTAACATGATACACGCGAGTTACTCATAGAGAGTACTACCCAAATGGTCATTCCCCAAATAGCACAATGACTATCATTAAAACTATCCCAAAATGATCATAACAACTCAATAAAGTCACTCAATTGGATTTACAAAACTTGTTCACAATGGATCGATACAACTCCTCTTAACCTCAAACACCCAATAAAATACCGAAGTATAAAACTTATAACTTAACTAAAAACCTATACCATCTTGTAGTACTCGGAGAGAGCTTCGAAACGATAGTTTACACGCCTAAAACGGAGTCCGGACGAAGAAGTTATGGGGGAAACAGTTTTAGAAGAAAAGGGAAGAATATATCAGAGTCCCAGCTTGGCACGACCGTGCCTAAGAAAGTGGCACGACCGTGCCAAACATGACGCGAGGAAATTGAATATTGGCACGACCGTGCCAAATAAAGGGGCACGACCGTGCCAGAAGAACAATGCCCAGATTTCTTCCTGGGTTCATACATACCCGAAAATGGCACCCAAACCACCCAAAATTCTTACCATTTCTCAAATACTCAAAATCAAGACTTCCAATAAGCATAACAATGAACCAAAACAACTTATAAACTTGAATAGGACCAAAATAACACATCTAGAAACCCAAATCAAGGTTTAAATCCCAACCTTCATATAATCACCATTTTTAACCAAAAATCCAAATAAATTCCAAACTCAATCAAACTTCAAATATAACAAGTAAAGCATTATATAAGCATGATATGAACAATTTAGCATATTAATGGGGGAAAAGCAACTTACCCAGATTTTCTCAAAGTTGATGGATTTCAAATATTTTTGACTCTACGCGATCCTATCGACGATCTAAACAAGATTCAAGTTATGAGAAATGAGAGATAACAAGAGGAAGATGATGGAAATGTAGAGAGAATGTAGAGAGAAACTTACCCCTTCCATGGATAGAGAGAGAAAATGCTGGGAGAGATGAGAGGGAGAGTGAGGGTGAAATGAGGGAGGAGAGGGGAAAAGAGGGAGTAAGTAGGAGGATTAGAGAATTTACACATTGACCCCTTCCCCTACATACTAACACAATAATCTTACACTCCCCACTAACAACTAAGACCCAACACTCCACACTAGCACAAATAACCAATTAAGTGCTAGGCATAAATTATATAACATATAAAATGCACACATAAATATTTAAATAAATAATAATTTAAATAATTAAATAAGCAAATAAATAAATAATAATTATTTATTACTAATAAAATAGAGCCTAGTTTTCGGGTCGTGACACAAAAAGTTCCTTAATAATGAACTGACATAAAGTAGGGACTAAAATGCAATTATTCATACGTGAGCGGTTTGATGAGCAAACCAACATACCTTTTCTCCTCTTTCGGTTTTGATAAAACTGATGTCTCTCAATTTTGTCAGCGGTTTTACTAGATCAAACCGACGTACTGGCTTTCATTATACGGTTTGGATAAAATCGATGTCATCCTTTTTGACTCTGCATTTTGACTGGAATCTTTCCACTGAACCTTTATTGATGTGGTTTCAATGATGGAGCAGCGTGAGAAGCAGCAGGACGCGGTCAACAAAAAGCTGGAGACCCAAATTGGTCAACTAGCTGTGGGTCAGCAAGGGCATAAACCAGGAACCTTCCTTAGTCAAGGGGAGCAAGCCAAGGCCATTATGACTCTGAGAAATGGCAAACAGGTAAGTAATGAGGTATGTCCTAACTCTCCTTCTGAAACTGCTGAACCACCTGTTGTTGAGAATGTTGTTGGTAAGAGTACTAATGGCATGGGGGAAATTCCTGTTACTGATTCGTCCACCCCCCAAGCCATATGTACCTCCTGTACCGTTTCCTGGTAGATTTATGAGAAATAAGCTGGATAAGCAAATGTCTGATTTATATGACATGTTTTCAAAAGTGAACATTAATCTTCCTTTGTTAAATATCATTAAAAATATCCCAGCTTATGCAAAGTTTTTTAAAGAACTTAACTCCAGGAAACCCAAGTATGGGAATGATGAGAAATTGGTTATGGGTGAAAGTGCCAGTGTCGTGGTACAACAGAACCTCCCACCTAAATTGAAAGACCCCGGAATTTTTAATATTTCTCTATCTATGGGGGATTCTAAAAAGGTGAAGGCAATGTTAGATCTCGGTGCTAGCTTTAATTTGTTACCTCATCATTTGTATCTTGAGTTGGGTTTACCTGAGCTAAAACCCACCACAATGACCTTGCAATTGGCTGACCGTTCAATCAAGAGGCCATTGGGAATTATGGAGGATGTTTTGGTACAGGTAGCCAATTTGATTATCCCTGTGGATTTTGTTGTGCTTGAGACTGTTAATGGTGTTGGGAATAGTTAGGATTCTCCCATATTGCTTGGGCGTCCATTTATGGCTACTACTAACACCATCATTAATGTGGGAGATGATACTCTATCTATGTGTGTGGCTAATGAGAAAATAGAAATATCTGTGTTTGATGTCATGCAAAGTCCCTTAGATGATGAGTCTTGTAACTGTGTGGATATTGTTGAGGATTGTGTGAGTGAAGTCTTATGGCATGAGAGAGATTGTGAGGAGTTAGAGTCTTTGTTGTCAACTGGCGGTGAGAAACTTAGGGATAATGCGGATGTTCAACTGATGGCTGTGGAAAAGGCCGACTTCAATGAGAAGTCGGTGCCTTCTATTATAACCCCTCCAGCTCTTGAGCTAAAAGCCCTTCCCTCCAATTTAAAGTATGTTTTTCTTGGGGAGGGAGAGACTTTGCCCGTGATAATTGCCTCAGATTTGACCCTAGAACAAGAGGCCAAATTGATCAAAGTGCTTCATGAGCACAAGCAGGCCATAGGGTGGACCTTAGCAGATATTAAGGGTATAAGCCCCTCCATGTGCATGCACAAAATTAATCTCATAGATGGGGCTAAGCCGTCTACAGAGAGACAGAGGAGGTTAAATCCTCATATGGAGGAGGCGGTTAGGAAAGAGGTCCTAAAATTGTTGGATGCAGGCATTATCTATGCCGTTGCTGATAGTGACTGGGTGAGCCCGGTTCAAGTCGTTCCAAAGAAATCGGGCTACACGGTCACCACTAATGAGAAAGGAGAAGAAGTGCCAAAAAGGGAAGTGACTGGTCTGAGAATGTGCATAGATTTGCGCAAACTGAATGCTGCAACAAAGAAAGATCACTTCCCTCTGCCCTTTATTGATCAGATTCTTGAGAGGTTAGCCGGACATGAGTATTATTGTTTCTTGGATGGTTTTTCGGGATATAACCAAATCCCCATTGCACCAGAGGACCAAGCCAAGACCACTTTTACTTGTCCTTTTGGCACATTCGCATTTAGGAGGATGCCTTTTGGGCTTTGTAATGCACCTGCGACCTTTCAAAGGTGTATGACCTCCATCTTCTCTGATTTGATTGAGCGATGTGTCAAAGTCTTCATGGATGACTTCTCGGTATTTGGTGACAGTTTTGATGGGTGCCTAGAGAATTTGACAATGGTTTTAAATCGTTGTTGTGAGACAAATCTGACCCTTAGTTGGGAAAAATGTCATTTTCTTGTGAGGCATGGCATTGTGTTAGGACATTTGGTGTCAAACAAGGGGATTGAGGTAGATAAGGCTAAAATCGATGTGATTTCAAAATTGCCTCCCCCTGTGTCGGTTAAGGGTGTGCGAAGTTTTCTAGGCCATGCAGGCTTTTATAGGCGTTTCATAAAAGACTTTTGAAAAATTTGTAAGCCTTTATGTAACCTGCTAGCTAAGGACACTGATTTCATCTTTGACCAAGAGTGTTTAGAGGCCTTCAATCTGCTGAAAGAGAAGTTGACTTGTTCCCCCATTCTATCCAGCCCCAATTGGTCTCTACCATTTGAGATCATGTGTGATGCATCAGATTTTGCGATTGGGGCTGTTTTGGGGCAAAGAGTGGATAAATTACCTCACGTGATTCATTACGCAAGTAGAACTTTAAATGATGCACAACTGAATTACACTACCACTGAAAAAGAATTTTTAGCAGTTGTGTTTGCTCTTGAAAAGTTTCGTTCTTAGTTGCTTGGGTCTAAGGTGATTATCTACTCTGATCATGCTGCACTTAAATATTTACTGAATAAAAAGGATGCTAAACCTAGACTTCTTAGGTGGATGCTCCTACTGCAGGAATTTGACATAGAAATAAAGGACAAAAAGGGGACCGAAAATGTAGTGGCTGATCACTTATCTAGGCTAGAGAACTTTACATTTACTAATGTGATAGATGGTGCGATTCCGGTTAATGAAAATTTTCCGGATGAACAACTATTTGCTTTACATGTTCATGAGCCTTGGTATGTGGATCTGGTGAATTTCATTGTTTCTAATATTATGCCACCTAACTTCACTTACGATCAGAAACGAAAGTTTAGATCGGATGTGAAGCACTACATTTGGGATGACCCTTATTTGTGGAAAGTTTGCCCGGACAAGATAATTAGGAGATGCATTCCGGAGCATGAGCAAGCTAGTGTGTTGAGATTTTGCCACGAACTCCAATGTGGGGGTCACTTTAGTGGGCAAAAGACCGCTAGAAAAGTATTGCAAGCGGGTCTATATTGGCCCACTTTATTTAAAGATGCTCATGATTTTTGTGTGAGGTGTGATAGATTCCAAAGGACCGGCAACATAGGAAAGAGAGATGAAATGCCCCTACAACATAATTTAATTGTTGATATTTTTGATGTGTGGGGTATTGATTTTATGGGTCCTTTTCCCCCTTCCCAAGGCTACTTGTACATTCTTGTTGCTGTAGATTATGTGTCTAAATGGGTGGAAGCAATTCCTACCCGGACTAATGATGCTAATATTGTTTGCAAGTTTGTGCGTGAAAATATCTTTGGTAGGTATGGAGTGCCGCGCGTCATTATCAGTGACCAAGGGACGCACTTCACAAACAGAATGTTCAATCAAGTGCTAAAAAGATATGGGGTGGGTCACAAGTTGGCTACGGCGTATCACCCTCAAACCTCAGGCCAAGTGGAGGTGAGTAATTGCCAAATCAAGGCGGTGCTTGAGAAAACGGTGCGTCCAAATCGTAAGGACTGGGCTGACAAATTGTGTGATGCACTGTGGGCTTATCGGACTACATACAAAACGCCCATTGGAATGAGCCCGTACAGGATTGTGTATGGAAAAGAGTGTCTTCTGCCAGTGGAACTAGAGCACAAAGCATATTGGGCAACCAAGAAGCTAAACATGGATTTGACTCTAGCAGGGGAGGAAAGATTGCTTGACTTGGATGAGCTTGCAGAAATGAGGCATTATGAGAGTGCAAAGTTATACAAACAGAGGACATAAAGATATCATGATAAAAACCTTAAACCCAAGTTTCTCAAACCGGGTATGAAAGTCCTTCTCTTTAACTCTCGGCTCAAATTTTTTCCCGGAAAACAGCGTTCAAGGTGGACGGGTCCTTATGAATTGGTTCGAGTGTTTCCCCATGGAGCTGTAGAGCTTAAAGATTTGAAAGATGGGACAACATTTAAAGTGAATGGACACCGAGTGAAGCCTTATTATGAGGGGCTGTCTATTTTGGAAGACATCAATGAAATTGATGTAATTGATTTGACAGACCCGGAGGGAGCCACTTAATATTCATGTGGCATTATGTCGAGCCAAAGACTTAAAACAAAGGCGCTTGTTGGGAGGCAACCCAACCAGGTGTCATTTTATTTGCTTTCTTTTAATTCAGTCTATCTTCATTCTTAGCTTGGGAGCATGTTTACTTTTGATGCAATGAGGACATAGCATGTTCTAAGTTTGGGGGTGGTGGTATTCATAAAAAAAATAAAAAATTATTGCTTTCGTGTCTTTTATTTCCGGGTCGGTTCGAACTACGGTGACCTGAGCCCCTTATTGTCCTAGGGGGAACGTAGGCAACGAAAGTGCGGTCAAAAAGTTTGTCCGTGTCACCCTAACGGGTTTCTCCGAGTTTGTGGGTTTATAGGAGAGTGTAAATAGTGTCACCCTCCAAAAAGATTTTTTTTTTTTTTGAGTCATTTTTTTTTTTTTATTTGTTTTATAAAGGATATTACGCTTGTGATGTTTGTTTGTGGTGATGTGCAGAAAAGCAGTCCAACCAAGCGAGGCGAAGGGCAAAAAAAAAAAAAAAAAAAAGACCAAGCGCCCGCTTGGAGTGAGGCAGGCGCCCGCTTACATGGGAATTTGATAGAGTAATGTTTCTGGTCAAACCAAGCGCCCGCCTGGTAGGTCACAGGCGCCCGCTCGGAAGGCCGAAAAGTCAGAATTGCCGGGGTAAAAAGCCCCAATTAGTTGGTTTCTCTATCAAAAATTAAAATCCCTAACTCTCTCTCTCTCTCTAAGACCGAGCCTCCCTCTCCTTCTCTCTACAATTCCTCCCACAAATCACCATCTTCATCCCTCTAAATCACCAAATTCGAATTGCCCAACCTTCTTCCTCCATACATTGCAAGAAATTAACCCAAGAAGTCCATTGAATCCCAAGTCTTGAGGAGGTTTTGGAAGTTTCTAAATATCGTGCAAAAGGGAGAAATTGGGCCTCATAGAGTGGGAATTCACGGTAGTCAAGGAAGGAAAAAGTGTTCATAAGGGAAGGCTTCATCTAGGTCGGTCATCTTCTCAAACTCCGGCGAGGTTTTCCGGTGACTGTTCGGTAAGAAAATTTCCAGAATTTTTAGCTTTATTGGTGAATATTAAGTATGCCTCCCAAAGGAAAAGGCCGTGCTCCCCCTCCCCCTGTTGAATTAGATTATGATAGTGCCCGGTTTGTCTCGAGGAAGTCACAAAACTTCTTTGATTCTAAGAAGGGTAATGGGGATACAGTTGAAAGGGGGTTTGATTTTAAGAGTTGTGGGCTGCAAGAGTTGTTTGCTTTCTATAAATTGAATAAATTAGCAGCAAAGCCAGCTCGAGCGGGAGTTAGCTTGTTGGTGCGGGAGTTTTATGCTAATTTGCACTCGGCATCTGAGGCCGGGAGTGTACGAGTGAGGGGGTGTGATGTGGATTTTACTGATGCCACTATAAACGAGTTATACGGGATGTCTATGGGAGTTGCAGAGGAGGAATGTGCCTATTGGAAATTGAGGGGTGAGTTGCATGACAATTTGTTGGGTACGTATCCTAAACTATCGGAGGCCTTTGGGTTTCAGCTAGATCCCAGTTATTTCAAGAATGGTTATATGTTCCATGGGAGTGCTTTGAGGTTTGAGCTGAAAGCCATTTACAGATTTATTTGTGAAAGAATAATACCCACTGGACATTATCAAGAAGTGCACTGGACACGGGCCCCCCTATTGTATGTGATGGTGAAGAGGTTGCCGGTGGATATTGGGGCCATAATGAGGAATGAGGTCGTTGAGAGGGCCATCAATATGGGTCACAGTAACTTTATTTTTCCAATCATGATCACTCGGTTAATGAAGAAGGCGGGGGTTTCATTGTTGGTGGCTGGAACTACTGTGACGAAGACATCTATAGAGGGTGGTAGTTCACATCCGGTAGGAAAGTAGGGAAGCAGTGGCTAGGCGGCCAATGATGAGGAGGATAACCCGATGACCCAAAGGGAGTTTAGTCATTGTATGTTTGAGCGGATGCAGGGGTTGGAGGAGAAGATAGACGGGTACCACCAGCAGCAGCTCTTAGCTGATTATCACAGGCAGAACCGCGAAGATGAGCATGATGAGCGGTTGAGGAAGATGGAGGAGGCATTTTATGGTAACCTTCAGGAGGAGAAGTATTACAGACGCTGGATGATGGCGCATCACTTCCCTGGGGAGCAGTTTCCCCCGACGTTTTACCCACCATCTCCTTCTCCGTATATGCCACCTCCGAGCAGTTCGTGGGCTGGAGCTTCATCGGATGAGCCGATGAGTGGACCGGATCAGGGGTCTGGTTCAGGTTCGGGCATGCCGGGTTCTTGGGACCATATTTTTGGACCTCCCCCGTAGTGAGTGGCTCGAGTTATTTCCATTCCCTTTTTCTTTTGAGCTTAGTTGTGAGAGCATTGAGGGCAATGCTCATAATTAGTTGGGGGGGTGGGAATACCTGTTTATTGGATGCATTTTATCATCACTTGTTGTACAGTTAGTCAAAAAAAAAAAATTAAAAAAGAAAAGAGAGGCTAGGTGAAAACCCGAAAGGGAGCCTAGGCAAAAGGAGAGAAATGGAGTGAGTTTTTGTTTTTACTTGGCGTGGCGTCCTAAGGGAGGTTCGGAGAATTGGGTACGATTCCTGTTAGGTGTAGGAGGTTTGGTTAGAGGTGAATAGGATAGAAAATCCTCATATTTCTTGTTGGAGTCATAAGGGGGCGTTGGAGTTTTTTTTATGAGGTAAATCATTGCTAAGGATTATCCTAGCTTTGATTTCTTTTTTAGGGAGAATGTAGTGAAAGATAAGCGTGGGGGAAACATAGGTTATTTTAGTTCCCCCTAGCTTTTTGAGTGGGCCCTAATTGGATGGCGTTTTATTTTCTTATCATGGGTGTGCTATCAATTAGGGCCAGTCGCATTTGTTTTGTTTGGAGTGATAAGGAGCGGAGTTTCTTACACTCCGTGTGTGTGGCTTCTATCGTGACTTGTTGGATGGGGTTGTAGAGGTGATAGGTATCATTTTCTCTCATGCTACGTTAATTAGACCGGTGTTTAGAAGTGGGGGTAGGAATATTACTCAGGGACGAGTAATGGTCTAAGCATGGGGAAATTTGATGGATGGTTTTCATATATATATTATCTACATCTTCATGTTATTTTTCTGGACTTTTTGATGTAATTTAGAATAGAATTAATGTAATCTTGGTCTTTATGTAATTAAGGAACTTTGTAAGGATTTGTGTATTTTGGAACACTTTTAGTGTTATTATGTAACTACAGAGTCCGAGAGCTTAAAGTGTGGAAGACCAAGGTCGGGTCAACATCAAGAGTCAAAGTCAGACGTGGTCAAAGTCAAGAAGAAAAGACGGAAAGCTGGAAACAAGTCCAGGCGCCCGCTTATGATAGTCCAGGCGCCCGCTTAGGGTATTCCAGGCGCCTGCTTATGGTATTCCAGGCGCCCGCTTACATCAAAATCCGGAAAAGCAAAGTTTCTGTATTAACCAGGCGCCCGCTTGACTAGGGATAAGCGCCCGCTTGCTTGTTCAGTACGATTTTCGGGTTTCCTGTGCCAGTCGGGTTTTAACCCAATTTTCTCAACTTTTGGCCCTAGGTTTCACTCTGTATAAATATTAGACTGCAGTACTTTATTTCTGGATGCTTTGTTTTAGGTTTTTCTTAAGTTTTGAAGATTGTAAACAAGATTTGGGAGATTATTCATCATCAAGCGTTTGTCCAGGTTTATGATTTTTAATTATATTCTTGTGTTTATTGCTATGTCGATGAGTAGCTAATTTTATTGTTCATGGATTGGGAGTAATAACTATCAAATCTCTATGCTAAATTGGGCTTAATTAAATATTAATCTTGTTCTTTTTCATAAGAATAGAATTAATTAATTTAAAGATTTCATTAATATGACTTGATATTTTTGGTCTTTAAATCATCTTGGTTTAGATTGTTACACTAGCGTGGATAATTTATATATTGAATCATATTCTTGTGATTAGATTTAATTGAGGACTTCGCGGAAATCAAAAGAATTTAAGACCAAGTGTTCTTAAGAACTTAATAAATTGTTTTTGTGTGTTGTTGACCTAACAGAATATTTCACATAGAGATAATAATAGGGTTGCAATCCGGTGACCAGACCGTCCCAACTCTTAAATAAGTGAACGATTTCTTGAACAAGTTTAATAATTTTTTTAATAAAATAGCATAGAGAGGAGATAGTTGTGAACCCCAATATGTGAATTTTCGTAATCTTGAATTAAATCTTTGTTTGCTTAGTGATCTTTAATTTAGTAATTTATTTTCATTGTTTAGTAGTTAATTTAGTTTAATCAAAATCAATCAAAAAACCCCTTGGTTACTTTTTGCACTAATTAAATAAACTTGTTTGTCCAACAAGTCTCTGTGGGATCGACCCTCGCTTTCGCGCGTTACTACTACGGTAACTAGTGCGCTTGCTAGGTATTTATTACTTGGAGTTTTATCCATCAATAATTAATTGCACCTTGCATGAATTTGCTCCGTTTTTGCTTCTCGTCTTTGACACATTACATTCTTTCGTTGACAAGCGTCATTTTGTTAAGTCTTTGGGCGGATCCCCGTTATCCTCCAAGATCTCTGCCAAATCCCTAGGAATAGTCCCCTAGGAAGTCAGTCAAGTCCTTGGATGGATCCCCGTTATCTTCTAGGAAGTTAGTCAAGTCCTTGGATGGATCCCTGTTATCCTCCAGGAAGTCAGTCAAGTCCTTGGATGGATCCCCGTTATCCTCCAGGAAGTCAGTCAAGTCCTTGGATGTATCCCCGTTATCCTCCAAGAAGTCAGTCAAGTCCTTGGATGGATCCGCGTTATCCTCCAGGAAGTCAGTCAAGTCCTTGAATGGATCTTTGTTACCCTCCAAGAATTCAGTCAAGTCCTTGGATGAATCCCTGCTATCCTCCAAGATCTCGTTAAGCCTTAGGATTAGTTTCTTAAGCTCCCGTTAAATCCCTAGGCATGGTCCCCTATGTCCCCATTGATATTCCTGTTAAATCCCTAGGCAATGGTGCCCTAGGTCCCCGTTAAGATTCCCATTAAATCCTTAGGCAATGGTCCCCTAGGTCCCCGTTAAGATTCCCGTCAAATCCCTAGGCATGGTCCCCTAGGTCCCCGCTGAGATTCCCGTTAAATCCTTAGGTATAGTCCCCTAGGAAGTCAGTCAAATCCTCGGATGGATCCCCGTTATCTTCTAAGAAGTCAGCCGAGTCTTTAGATGGATCCCAGTTATCCTCCGAGATCTCTGTCAAATCCTTAGGAATAGTCCCCTAGGTCCCCGTTAAGATTCCCGGTAAATCCCTAGGAATAGTCCCTTAGGAGTATGTCAAGCCCTGGGAAGATCTTCAAGGCACCCGTCAATCTTCGGGTGGATTCCGAAAATCCCGTTAAGACCTTAGGAGTAGTCCCCTAGGAACCCGTCAAGTCACTTGGAAGATCTACGAGGCACCCTTCAATCTATGGATAGATTCCGAAGACCCCGTTAAGTCTCATCCTAAGCATAACAAGTCCTGTCCCATCAGCAGCATGAGCATAGCCCAAGCATTCATCCAATTTTTATCCGAGTCTAAATTACCTTTTTTTTCCACCGTAGCAAGAATGAAGTGGAAAAGAGCACCGTGTTACCGCCTGTTCCGCATTGAGTCCGATAGTTCCTCAGTCGCTACAACTCCTCCACTCCGGTACCTCAGAATGACTAGCTCAGAGGAAAGTAGTTGGGAAGTGATGCCGCAGATGATCAGGACAGTCCAACCAAAGAAGAGTTGCTCCAAGCTTTAGAAGCCTTCAGGGCTCGGGAAGAGATTACCAGGAGGCACCACGAGAAAGCACGGGACCGGTTTGTCGAGTCGATGAGACAGAAGGGTGTTAAAGTTTTATTTCAGACTGATGGGTCCTTCATTGAGGTTTTTAACCACGAGGAAGAGGTCTAAATCACCCAACCTACGAATTGCCACCAAATTCCGCCCCCTCAATCTTGCGGAAACACCAACTCCCTCATTCTCTATCTCAACATACCGTTACTCAAAGCTTACCTCCCACTCAAGCTCCCTACACTCCGCCTCACCCCGGATTCCCTATGGGTTACCTCCCATAAATCCCCAAATACAATACACTCAAAGCACCCATGTTTCACTTGTTATACCTCAACCATCACTCCCACGATATCTTCCTAATTATACTCCTTTTTGGTTCGAGATCGCCAATCAAATCCCAAGGACTCAGTCACCATATGTAGGTACTCGATCAGCCGTTAGATTCCATGATGACCCGTATCAGTTCTACAATCCAAGACCTTTTGGACCACAAGCTCCTTGCATGCCTCCGATGTATATTCCTATAAGCAACCGAGGTTATGAGTATTCCTACACCCACGCACTTCCACAGAATCCTCATGTTGCACCTCAGTCGGGTAAGTTATTGGGAAAGAGAAAGCAAATGGAAGATAAAGAACGCCTTATCACAAGCGGCAGTAATTCTCATCACCTCCACATTTCAGTCAAAGATAAAGAAAAAGCCAAATGCCAAGCCAAACCCTGTTTCACAAGGTTTGAGGATTTCAGAATGCCCATAAGCAAGTTATTTGAAGGAATGGTCAAGCAGGGCCTCACATCACCTCTTATCAATTTTCAACCTAAAAACCCCAAAAGGCATCTCGACAAGACCAAGAGGTATGCCTTTCACAACTACCATAGCCATGACACCAATGATTGCACCGCCATAAAACGCATCATCTTGGAGTTAATTGAGAAGGGAAAGCTTGAACGCTCCCAAGCCCCCAACACAGCCAATAACCCTAGTGTCAACATGTTTGAATTCATAGAATCTAATACCGTGACCTCCCTCGAGTCCAGAACCCTTGTGATTGATGTGAAGGAAAAATGGAGTGATGTCTGCCCCTAGGAAAATGAGCTCATGATTGATGAAGTTGTGAATCCCAAAGTGGGAGAGCCTGTTTTGGAAAAGTTGACAAAATCAGTGTCCAAGATGGTGGTTCCTAAAATCAGCAAAGCCGAAGTGATGGAAGGCGTTTTGAAAGGATCAGTGGCACAGAAAATGTCTGAAGGGCTAAATACCCTGGGTTGGGAAATTGATGGGGCTGTGGTTGGCATAACAAAGGACGAAGTTTCAAAACCCCTCTTATCAACCTCCCCTTAGAAAGAGTTTGTTTTCGTCATAATTAATAAAAGTCAATTAAGATATCTGTTAGGTTTAGTTAGAGTCTTGACTTCCCGGTTGATGCCATGTGGTGACCATTCCAAGTCCATTGTCAGTTTTCTTAATAAGATTATTGCCTTGTCAAAAGTTTACATAAAAAATTGTGTGTGAGTCTTTCGCTCAAAATAAAAGTGTGTTTTTTCCAAAAAGAAAACCAAGCTTTCTTAAAATAAAAGATCATATCTTTCTTAGAAAGATCAATCCGCTAATGAAGCGTTATTCTCAAATCCCGGTTATAATTTCACCTTGAGGTTTAATATGCTAAAGTCCTTCGCGATTCTGTCCATTGGAAACATTGACCAAGGACCCCACATCTGTATTGGCGTCCGAGATACCATCCACATGAACAACAAGATTAAAAGGTTGGAACACTGTCTACAAGGAGAGGCCCATGCTTCGGAAGCCCAAAAGCGGCTACATCAAATGGAGAATTGTACCCTCGCCGGGTGCCATGCACAAAGGTTGCGCACCTCGAAAGGAAATCACCAAAATGATATGGCCAAAGCAAACTCCCAACTCATGAATAGATGAATCCGGCAGTTACAACGCCAAGCCAAATGGAGACCTCGCGACATCTTTCCCGACGACACGGAACCCGAGTTCCCTGTGAAAGATGTGGAATATGCCGCCGACAACCCCTCCAACAATTGAGGAAGAGAATGGATCATCGTGCTTCATTGGAGCCCATCCCTAAAAAAAATTAAAAAAAATAGAGTCATCCAGCCTCGTATGATCTAGATTTTCACCAAAGTCTGTCCCGGACTGTGTCTTTTTATTTTTACAAAGGTCCACACTTGGGACATGTATGTTTAAAGTTATCTAAATAAAAGAGTCATTTTCATTCTCTTCTCTCTAGACTTGAGACATTATTTGCAATATACATTTACTCTTGAAATTGCCTTGCTTGTTATCATCGATTGATTGCTACGTCCCTAAAATGATGAGTTGGCTTCTAAGCATACTAGTCAATGACGACTCATTAAGGACGAATGGACCTAACACAAATGAAAAATGCTAAGTGCAAAAAATTAATCTTGATGTGAATAAATGTTGTGATCAATTGGCATGAAGAAACAATTAATGGCAAGTCTTCCTTCATACACATCCCCGATACACATCCTCGATACCTATTTCCCGATACACAACCCGATACACCTTTCCTATACAAATTCTTGATGCACATCAAAGGCATCCCAAGACAATGAAAAGGCAAGGATGTTGTTGCTCAACCACCAAGATTCAACCATAATCACACGTGCGCAACCAAGCAATGGACTTCCCAGATCTTCAAAGTTAAAGCTAGAAGTGACAGACATTCCACCAAGAGGCTACAAATAAGCCAATGTCCAAGATGTAAGTTGGGGCTAATGTTTCCCCTCTCCCTAAAAAAAACTGAGAAGAGAAGAGAAGAGAAGAGGGAAAGGAAATGAATGTATGGAAAGAGGGAAAGGAGATTAATATATGGGAAGAGGGAGTTTGCCTCAAAATCTCACCAAGTTGAACGCAAAAGTCCACCTCAAAGAACATCCCAAGGAAGCAAAGCGATCTACATCAACAAAGCAACAACATCCTTCAAAAGGACACCAGCTTCAACAAAAGGTAATTCACGGCCGAACTACGGCGACCTGAGCTCCTCAAACTGAGAGGAACGTAGGCAACCTTCGGGTCCGGTCACAACAAGAAACAAAACCTTCAAACCTGGGTCCTTTCAAAATGACCAAGTTCACCTGCCTGTCTACAGTTGTAACAAACCAAGTCATCCCTTTTCTTTGCATCTGCAGTTTTGTTGAATCTGGTTGGAGGGACAAACTTTGCAGGGCTTTTAGATGGAAAGTGAGCTCTGTTGTTCTTTCTGAACTTTATGTATTTCTTCACATACAAAGCAAATTCTTTATCATCTATTTCATCAAAGTCAACTTGATTAGAACATTAAGACTGAGATGCAACACTCTGAGAATAAGAACATTGAGATGGAGTGTAGGATTGATGAGATTGCTGGTAAGATTGATGAGATTGTGGATAGGGTTGATGAGACTGTTGATAGTATTCAGATGGTGCGGTTGGAGAATTGTATCTGGGGACATTCTGATCAGGAGGTGCGGTTTGTAAGTGGAGATGAGGTGCGGCTTGATGGTGGTCTGGATTGTAAGTTAGAGATGAGGTATTATTGAATGCGGCTAGAGAGAGGGTCTTAAATCTGTTTTCGGTTTCATGGACTTCCTCAAGCTTGAATTCAAATACCTTCAGCATGGCATATAAATGACGAAGATCAAGGGCTTCTAGGTCTTTGTTATCTTTGATGTTTGTACTCTTAATCAACCATTTGCTACCAAGAGCTTGCATGAATCTTATATTCAAGTCTGTATTTGAGTAGACATGACCTAGTGAGAAACACACATTGACAATTTCGATGAACCGCTCATAGCATTGACGAAGAGTTTCCTTAGGATCTTTAAAAGTATTCAAAGAGTCTTGTCTGTTGATAGAGGCGGTTCTTCTTGGTATCAACGTCTCCTTCCAAAAAGTCAACTATTGCATCCCAAGTTGCCTTAGCGGTTTGCAGTGCAGCACCTTTGAGTGGGTCCTTAGGTCAATAGCTGAAACAAGCATAGACATAGCTTTTCCATCATAGTCCACATTGTTTCGATCTGCATCGGTCCACTCACTTTCCAGCTTCCTTATTTCAACAGCTTTTCCAGCAGTATCTGCAAGTGGGTTAGCTTTCATGGGAACATATGGTCCATCCACAACCGCAGTCCATATTCTACGATCAACTGAAATCATGTGTTTCATCATCCTATCTTTCCAAAATATAAAACTATCTTCATCCAGAATCGGTAAATGATTCGAGTTAGATGTCTGCATCATATGGGTGTTTATGTTTGCCATTGGATCAGCACCTAAGCGGTTTGTAAAACAGGTTTTTGGTGGATATGCTTTAATACCACTTGTTGGTCCCAGAGGGCAACAAGGATATAGAACCGCTAGAGAGGGGGGGTGAATAGCGGTCCAAACTTTTTCGAAAATACCCTTAAAATTCAACTGAGTACTTATAGTTTGGTCAACTGCGGTTTAAAGCACTAGAACCGAACTGATAAAATGCACAGTGGACTTTTGCGGTTTGGCCAAGAGGATAGATAAAGAGTTTGGCGGTTTGATAGGGTTGAAAAACACAATGATGCAAATGATAATCTGAACTTAAAGATCAAAGGAAAACACAAGTCATTTCATAGATGAACTCAGTGAGAAACCACAATCATGAAAATTAAAGAACAAGATAGAAAATAAAGATCAAACACACAAATTTGAAGAGGTTCTTCTTGAATAAACTACGTCCTCTACCTAGATGGTTAGTCTAGGATTTTCTAATAGCTAGTAAACTTGTATTAATTTAGATGATCTTTTACAAGATTACAATGAAGAATCTAAACTCTAAATAAACAATCTAACCTAACAAAGCTGTTATAACAACCGGTGTATTCGAAGTGTATAATCTATGTGATCATACAAATCGGGTGTTTCGGTGTACAAGGCTGAGTGATAAAAGTTTGTTTGGCCTGAAGGTTGATGAAGAATTCTGGGTTTGCTAAGGAGATCTTTGAAGGTTTGAATGTATGGGTAAAATCTTCAAAGAAAACTTTGAACACTTGGGAATATAATCTCTTGAAGCTCAGCAACCTTCATTGTTAAAAAAATGAAGGCTATTTATAGGCTATGCACCATGTGACCGTTGGACAAAGATTTGAATTAAATCTTGATGGTACAACTGCTGTCAAAATCCCATTGGTTGAGCTGTCATTTTCGTCCTTGGTTTTGTCTTGTAGTCCTAGGTAGTTGTAGCACTACTACCTGACATTGTCCTTTGTTGCAGAGAAAGGACTAACGGTAAACATTTGAATTTGCTGGACAAAACCGACATTTTTTGCAGAAACTCCAAGTTAACTCGAAGTTATTTTGTCAAGTCATAAAACATTCCTTTATGGTTGATAAAGGGAATGTTTGTATCAAGGAATAAATGACATACTTGAATTCTTTAATAAATACTCTGCGGTTCCACCAGGTGCTAGAGCGGTTCCATGGATAAACTTGATGTGCAGTTTCATTGAAACTGCGGTGCGGTTCTACCAAGGTAGCATCAACGGTTCCATATAAGACTTGAAGTGCGGTTTTGTAACACCCCTAACTTTCCATACATTTAATGAGCATTTAATGGCACTAAAATCCTTAATTAACCATAATTGAAGAGGGGTCCATAATTCAACCTCATTACATCATAAACAGTCATCAATGCGGAAGCAATAAAACGAACTAAACTTGTCTTGGTGGAAATCATTCCAACCATAATAGTACTTACAACTCAAGAATTTAAAACAATAACTGTTCTTAATTTCAAATAAAGTCTTCAAACACCGCTTCCCTTGCAGTTACTCTCCTCCTCCACCTACCTTGATCCTGAAAAGAAAATTTATAGAATAGGGGTGAGCGAACGAATGCTCAGTAAGTTCATACGCGGCCTCTCCGGTTACTAAGGAGAGACGACCAGAACAAACACTTCCAAGATCAAGTTTCGACGATAGGGTGATCTTAACTTAGAAAAGTCGACTGGGGATTCGACACAGTCAACATCATACTTGATAAATTCATTTAAGAATTATGGCTCTACAATTCAAGGGTGTTATAAAAGTTTCCGTCAATTCCATACGTACATTGTAACCTCAATGCCAAAGGTACAGTTGATGCACTTAGCTTCATCAATCTAATTCGTGCGGGTCGTAACGTGTATGGTATCCACACATACATGCTCGGGGTCGAGAACTATCCTTGTAATCTGACAGTTCCTGAGAGAAGGCATGTGATCACTCATGCAATCCCTTAACTTAAGATAGTCTCTTTCAAGACTAAGATCCTTTACAGGATAAATCGTCCTTTTCAAGGACGACACGCCTCCTTTCTGAAAACGTGTTCCAAGCCACTAGTATTCACGTCTAGGGCTAGAGTAGGAAAGCATACGAAGGTACAGGTATACATAACAAGTCTCAATTCAATGATATTTAGTGACCAAAGGGGACATCACCAAATAGGGATAACTTCGAATAACGTTTTTACTTATCGCAGGATCATTCAAATGCTATCTAGCCATAACGATAGCTACTCTGAGAATAAAATTCTGAATTCCAATTGAACAAGAAAGCAAGGACAAAAGGAACGTAATCCCTTACCTGAATTGCTTTTCCTTGCAATCTCCTCTTTGTGCGAATCTACAAGGCACCGAGTAATTTACTTTAGAACTCTCTTACAATGTTAACTACTTCTACTTAGTTAACTGAGAGATGCGTTTTTACTTCTTTATTTCGTTACTCTTTTACTTACGTTTAAGTCTCTGACTTTGATTTGCGAGTCAGTCCTTCAACTTTAATATCATGTGATTAAGTCCTCTAACTTTGGGTTAATTACAATTTGGTCCCTCAACTTTGGGTTAATTGCAATTTGGTCCTTCAACTTTGGATTAATTGCAAATTAGTCCTTCAACTTTGGATTAATTGCAAATTAGTCCTTCAACTTTGGATTAATTGTAAATTAGTCCTTCAACTTTGGATTAATTGTAAATTAGTCCTTCAACTTTGGATTAATTACAAGAAGGTCCCTTGACTTTGGTTTTTTGTTCGTAAGGGTCCCCCAAGTTTCTTTTTAGCTACTTAGACCCCTTTTAACCTCAAGGTTTTCTCTTTTATTTCTTCTAACTTTAATTTAACAGTTTAATCCTTTTTCGTTAGAAAACTAACTGAAATCTCTTAATCTTCCCTCTTCTCGTTAACTTTCTAACTTTCAAGGTCTTCCAAGTATTTATTACATTCTCTCAAGTTAGTTTTCTAACTTCCCATCAACTCTCCTAAGGATCATGTTTTCTTTTCATTATATATCTAACGAAATTACTAACTTTTTCGTCATAACTATTAACATCTCTAGTCAAGAATTAA
The DNA here is from genome assembly GCA_026119855.1 of Campanula takesimana. Lineage (NCBI taxonomy): Eukaryota > Viridiplantae > Streptophyta > Magnoliopsida > Asterales > Campanulaceae > Campanula > Campanula takesimana. The sequence goes on along the minus strand of JAOWBW010001035.1, from coordinate 60,253 downwards.
CACCCAAATCATATGGTCTTTAGCCGAATTCTATAGCATCAATATTCATTGATTTGGTTCATTTTTCGTGTTCTTAATTTTTTCCTTGTAATTACTAACATCAATTTATTCACAAATCAATAACAATAATCATTAAAATCAACAAACAAATTCCCCATCTCATTTAGGCCATTCGGCCGAGACCCATTATGGGTGTAAACCCTTATTTTTCTTCTTTTTGTTAAACCCTAATTAACCTCAATTCCTTATTTGATCAATTTCCATACATTGTAAAATATGTATTCGTTTAAATTCATGATCATAGAATTAAATCTTAAAATAAATAAAAATATTTATGGTTAAGTATGAAATTCTTCATACTAGCATAACATTTAGATCCAACATTTTACCCATTAAAATTCTCATCTTTGATTTTCTAGCATGCAAAAATCCTAATGTTTATTTCCTTTAAACATGCGTAGATTATGATTTACCCGTCCAAATTCAATGAAATAAATTTTAGAATGTGAGGTTCGACATTACCTTGAGAATGATCAGATTAGACTTCCAAAAAGATTGAAATTTTCCTCCCTCTTCTCCCTCTTGGCCGGCGGCTGTTCTTGGTGGTGGGGGGAATTAGGGTTTTATTGTTTTGGTAATTAAGAATAAAAACCTAGAATTTACTAACTCAATGTTTTTATACTTTGGTTAATTTGTTAACTGGGCTTGGGTTTATTTAATTTTATTCGGGCCAACCCAAACTTGAGCTCCTTATGCTTGGCCCATTCTTTAACTATTTAACACACTTCTTTAATGGCTCCATTAATTTTAGTTTTTTTTTTTTTTTTTTTTTTTTTTTCGGGTCTTTACATCTTTACCCCCTTAAAAGAAGTTTGTCCTCAAACTTAGACGTACCTTACTCCGAGAAGATGTCTGGGTACAATTCGCGCATTTCGCTTTCCAGCTCCCACGTCGCTTCCCTCTCTGTGTGATTATTCCATTGTACTTTCACATATGGAATGGTGCGTTTCCTCACTACCTCGTCCTTCTTGTCGACTATCTTGATAGGTCGTTCGTCGTATGTTAAATCCGCCCGAACTCTTAATTGCTTATACTCGATCACGTGACTTGGATCGTGTACATACTTCCTCAGCATGGAGATGTGAAATACATTGTGCACTCTAGACAGTACAGGTGGTAATGCCAACCTATACGCCACCTCTCCGATCTTATCGAGTATCTCGAAGGGTCCCACATACCGTGGACTCAATTTGCCTTTGATTCCGAACCGCATAATCCCTTTCGTTGGCGAGATCTTTAAGAATACGCGATCCCCCGGTTGGAACTCTAATTCCCTCCTCCTATTATCAGAATAGGATTTCTGTCGGCTTTGCGCAGTCTGTAGCCACTTTCGAATCTGTTGTACTTTGTCAGCGGTAATTTGCACGATCTCCGGTCCACCTAACTTCCTCTCACCAACCTCGTCCCAACAAGTTGGCGATCTGCACTTCCTCCCATACAACGCTTCGTACGGTGCCATCCAAATACTCGTATGGAAGCTGTTGTTATATGCGAATTCGACCAATGGTAGATGTTCATCCCACGCATTAGGCCAATCCAACGATGTTGCCCTCAGCATGTCTTCTAGTGTCTGTATGGTCCTCTCCGACTGACCATCTGTTTGTGGGTGGAAGGCCGTGCTCATAGTTAACTCGGTCCCAAGCGCCCCTTGTAGACTATTCCAGAACTTCGAAGTGAACTGGTATCTCTGTCAGACACTATTGAGACTGGTATCCCGTGTAACCTTACTATCTCATCAATATACAACTTGGCCAACCTTTCTAGCGAGTCCGTCTTCTTAATTGCTAGGAAGTGTGCCGACTTGGTCAATCTGTCTACTATAACCCATATCTCATCGTGCTTCCCGACCGTCTTCGGCAACCCACTTACAAAATCCATAGCGATGTTTCCCATTCCATTCAGGAATCGGCAATGACTGTAGCAACCCTGCCGGCTTCTGATGTTCGCTTTTTCACCTGTTGACAGGTCGACATCGGTTCACATATTCTGCCACATCGTTCTTCATATTGTTCCACCAGTATGACTCCCTCATATCTCTATACATTTTGGTACTCCCTGGGTGTATAGAAAATTTCGAACAGTGTGCCTCCCTCATTATTTCTCTCTTAATCTCGTCGTTGTTTGGCACCCACACTCTCTTCTGGTACCTCAAAATTACATCCTCGCCCATATGAAGATCTTTCACTCGTCGTCTTACGTTAGTACTTCTCTCTCGTTGTCTGTTTCTTGTGCTTCTTTGATCCTTCCCAACAATGCAGGTTGCAACGTAAATCGTGCCAAAAACCCGCTCACTCTCACCTCTAGACACATTCCCTTGACATCTTTCCAGACGTTTACCCCCTTAGAGATCATTGTCGCTAACATTCCATGATTCTTTCTACTAAGAGAGTCTGCTACCTTATTTGCCTTACCAGGATGGTATAGAATCTCGCAGTCATAGTCCTTGAGGAGTTCTAGCCACCTCCGCTGCCTCATATTTAACTCCTTCTGCGTGAAAATATATTTGAGACTCTTGTGATCTGTAAAGATTTGGCATTTCACACCATACAAATAGTGTCGCCAAATCTTCAAGACGAATACTACTGCCGCTAACTCTAAGTCATGTGTCGGATAGTTCCTCTCATGTATCTTTAGTTGCCTCAATGAATATGATATCACCTTGTCATTTTGCATCAGTACACAACCTAATCTACTTTTCAATTCCTGGAAACTCTTCTCACATTCTTCTGTCCATACGAACTTGACTCCCTTTTGAGTCAATCTCGTCATCGGTCCAGATAATTTAGAAAATCCTTCCACAAACCTACGGTAGTAACCGGCTAAACCCAAAAAGCTTCTTATTTCTGTCACCGTAGTTGGGCGCTCCCAATCCATTATGGCTTCTATTTTAGTCGGGTCAACTGAAATCCCCTCTCTTGATACTATGTGTCCCAAGAAAGCCACCCTTTCCAACCAAAATTCACACTTCGTAAATTTAGCATACAGTCTCTGTTTCTTCAAAATCCCTAGCACTAGTCTCAAGTGCTCAGCATGTTCTTCTTTAGACTTAGAGTATACTAGGATGTCATCAATAAATACTATCACACACTTGTCTAGGTATTCTTGAAATATCCTATTCATCAACTCCATAAAAGCAGCTGGTGCGTTCGTTAGACCGAAAGGCATCACAACGAATTCATAATGTCCGTATCTCGTTCTGAACGCGGTCTTTGCTACATCCACATCCCTGACCCTTAACTGATGATATCCTTACCTAAGATAAATCATAGAAAAGTAACAAGCTCCTCTCAATTGGTCAAATAAGTCATCAATTCTCGGTAATGGGTACTGATTTCTCACAGTCACTTTGTTCAACTCACGATAGTCGATACATAGCCTCATCGACCCATCCTTCTTCTTCACAAATAGTACTGGTGCACCCCATGGAGATACACTCTGTCTAATTAGCCCTTTGTCCAGTAATTCCTGCAGTTGTTCTTTCAACTCCTTTAATTCCGTCGGAGCCATTCTATACGGTGTCCTCGAGATAGGTGCCGTCTCCGTGCTAACAGGTGGTACTCCCGGCAGCTCTTTCGGAAATACGTCTTGGAATTCATTAACTACTTCGAGCGACTCTATTGTTACTCCTTTTCCTTCCGTCTTACTTATATGCGCCAAAAATCCTTCACAACCCTTCCTGATTAGTTTGCGAGCTTTCATTACCGAGATCAGATTCACTTGCTTCCTCGGTTTCGTCCCTGTGAAACTACACTTTTCTCCCTTTTCTCCTAGAAACGTCATTACCTTCTCGTGACAGTTCACATTTGCCGATGTAAGGACAACCAATCCATCCCTAATATCACGTCGAACTCTGACATGTCTAGTTCGATGAAATCGGCTTCTAGGTTAATGCCCCCTATCCCTATAGTGAATTTTCTGTAGATTGTGGTGATCGGAATGGCCTCCTTAGCAGGTGTATCTATTTACTAATGGTATTTGCAAGGCTTCTGGTTGTAATCTTATTTTTCTCTGTGGCTACTTTCTGACTAACTATGGAGTGGGTAGCCCCAGTATCAATTAGCACATATACATCGTAAGAATTTAATTGTAGCGTACCTGCCACCAAATCCTCATTCACGCTAGCAGCTTTGGCAGTCATGGTGAATATTCTCCCACGGCCTCCGCCATTCCCCTATTATTTCCTCCTGCCCTTGCAGCTGGTCCTTCTTCTGTGGGTTCGGGGCATTTCCACTTTGGATGTCCCACTTTCTCGTAATTGTAGCACTTTGCGTTCCTTGTAGAAACAGACCTCTGTTTTGTGATTCCCATCACATATGGTGCACTTGTCATGATTCGCAATCTCACGGTTTTCCTCCCTTGTTCCACTCCTTTCTGTTATTGTTGGAATTTCGATTGTTGTTGTTTTGTCTGTCCTTGTAATTTCCCTTATCACGACCGTCGTCGAGTTCTTTCTCTCTTCTGGTTATTCTGATCCTTGTTCCCTTGTGTTCCCTTATTACTGTCTGGATCTTTTGCTGCCCTTTTGCCTTTCTCTTCTCGGCGACTTCGGTAGTTTCGGACTCTTTCTCGACTATCTTAGCCCGATCCAGTAAATGACGGAGTACGTAGCCAATGCCAGCGGAGTAATCCTGTATATGATCCTGTCACTAGTCCCGCCTCAGAGAACTTCCTGGCTTTCTGTTCTTCATTGTCAAAAAATTGGGAGCAATTCTAACAGGTCCGTAAACTTCTCCCCATATTCTGCCACTGTCCGCCTCCCTTGTGTCAAAGGTCAAAATTCAGCACTCGCTCATTCCTCAAACTGGTTGAGGTAGTATTTCTCATGGAACATTGTTTTTGAACGTGTCCCATGTGATCGCAGATCACCTCGAGCCACTGCGGCTCTCTTCTCCGCTTCCCACCATGATCGAGCTTTTCCCTTCAACATAAACGTTGCAAATGCCACTTTTCTGCTCTTCAGTACAGGTAAGCATCTCAAAAATTCTTTCAGTATTTTTGATCCAGTCTTCAGGCTTTTCCTTCGCCGTATCGGAGAACGAGTGGGGGTTCCTCCTTTGAAACAATTCTAATGGGTCCCTCAGCGGTGTTGCGGTGGTGCCTGGGTGATTCAGCCATAGCCTGCCCTATCCCTGCTAATGTCTGACTGAGTGAGCGTCTGAAAAAAAATTCACCATGTTCGGATCCACTTGTCCGTTTCCATTCCCGCTGTTTATTACCACCGTTCCCATTGTTGTTGTTTCCACCGGCATTTACGCTTCGAGTATTCATCTGTAAATTTATTCAATTTCAAGTAATAGGTCTAATAGTCAAATTTCGTCTAACTTTAATAACGTTTCCGTATCTCTTACGGTTTATTGGTTCTTCTTACTTTGATTTAGGGTCACGTCTTACTTGTTTGTGTGACATCTTGTATTTGGGTCTTACTCGCGCCCTTGGCCCTAATAATCGTTTCAGTATGTTACTTCTTAGGGCTTATTAACTTGGTTCTCTTACTTCATAAGAAACTCTTACTTTAGAGTTTGATCTTTATTGGGGTGTTAACTATTTGTGCTTAGTTAGTTAACTTCTTTTCACTAGTTCTACTAGTGCTTTCTACTTCTTCCCGTGGTTATCTTCCTTAATCCATGGGTTGTAAATGGTCTAACTTGTCTTACATCTCTGTTCACTGAGTAATTAATATATACACAATAACTGGGCAATAATTAGGAATTATCTAAACGTCATTCCATAACTGTCGTTAAAAATTGTTCTCCAAAACTGGAGTTCCCGTCACGTATAATAAAATAAGGATTAATACGAATTTCGTCCCAAAAATTCAATACGAACAACGTACTAAAACTGTCTGACATAAATAATTAAAATTAAAACTATGAGCATCTGCATGTCCTAGACTCCACAATTTGCGTGTGCTGCTTCAAGTTGATCATACTTCTCTTGTAATTCTATCTTTTCTGCCCAGATTTTGATAGCTTGAATCCCTAAGCTTTTCCTCATACGCTTCTTGCTCGGGCCATCTTTTTCTTCAGCTCATTACCATGCTTTAATCTCATCTAGCAACTGTACACTGATCTGGTTCCACTCGCGATTTGCCCATAATCACATGGCTCTCTAAGCTTCTGACTTTCTCCATCTGTATTGCAAATTTTCCCTCTACATACACTAAGTCATCATCA
>JAOWBW010001035.1:0-53920 GCA_026119855.1 Campanula takesimana | reverse complement strand
AATTTGCATGTAAGTTACTTTCCCCCCATTTTAATGCTAAAATGTTCATAATCATGATTAGATAATGTTTGATGTGTTTTATTTGAAGTTAGGATGAGTTTTGAATTTGCTTGGAATTTATTTGGGTTTTTGATCAAAAAATGGTGAAATCTTGGTTGTTGGTTTGATTCTTGACTTTTTGGCTGTTAAATGTTGTTTTAGGAGTCTCTTTTAGACTTATAAGATGTTTTGGTACCTTAGTATATGAGTGGAAATGTTGGATTTTGGGTTGAATGTGTTTGGGTTTGAAAAAATGGAAGAAACCATGTTGTTCTTCCCGATTTCCAGAAATTCAGATCATTGGGCGGCCGCACAAAAAAATGCCTGGGCGACCGCACAACTATCTGAAAGCTTTTGGTCGTGTTTTGAGACTGTTTGGGCGACCGCACATACCCTTTGGGCGGCCGCACACAACCTCTGAAAGTTTACATTTTGTTGTTTTGTATGATTGAAGGACGCGTTTTGGTCCAAGTCTTGGGTGTCCTTCTAGTTGACCTTAGTGAACATTGTAGTGCATTCTAGTGATAGAATGGAGTCCTTTGTGATCAAGTTTGTGTTTGGATTTAAGTAAGTGTTAAGTGTCATTGTTGGAACACTTTTATTGGGGTTTGATTCCTTTGTGAATGAATACGAGATGGAATTTGATTAGTATCATTTTTGGAATGTGGTCATCTTTGATGCACGGTTTGTATTGGTTTACCTTTGTGGTGATTTAATTGGAATGGTTCCCTACTTTGGAACCTTAAGTTGTTCATTCATGCTAAATTATTATTACTTAGCATTTAATTAGAAGCCCAGCTGGCATATTTGTTGCATCGGGCGATGGGAAAGATTATAATGGCAAAGCCAAGTCCATTATAATGTTGACCATTGTTTTGCCTTACTATACCCCTTCTCCAGAGTTGGCCTTGGAAAGGATAAGTCAGCGTTCCTTTGTGAATGTATCTGGCTAACGGGCATGACTTTGTGTCATGGTCCTTGTCCCTTGTGACACTTTTATGATTGGTTCCGGTACCGGGGTTTTCTCTTCGGCTTTCATGCCATTATGAAGATGTCGATTGGTTGATTATTGAAGCTGCGCAGCGATCCTTTATTGGATGTTCCGGTTTGGAAAACCTTGGCTATATCCTTTGTTATGTGTTTATTTCCGCTGCTATCTGTTATGTGAATAAATGCTATGTGCTATGTGATATTTATTATTGCTTATAGTATATTGCATCATAGCATGTCATGTAGTGCATTAGTAACTTATTGAGATTTATCTCACCCCGTTTCTTTTATCTTTGTTTTTCCTTAACCCCCCCCCCAGGTGCTAAGGATTAGTCTCGCTGATCACGAGATAGAGGACGTCGAGTGTGGATCCGTTCTTTTGGGGAAGTTGTATAGGTTGGTTACATTATATCAATGTGTAACCTTTTGGGGATAATTGTACCAAATATTGACGTCATTAGGATTTTGTACATTTGTATTTGTTAAGCATAAACTTGTGGAAGTTTATGATGGTTGTATATGGTTTTATCAAACTTGGTTTTGTAAAACTTTGGATTATCACCTTTTGGTATTAAATGGAATTTTTAAACTTCGGTATTTTGGAGTATATTGTTAGAGTCGACGTCCAGCTCGCGGTCCCGGGGCCCGCGGGGTCCGGGGTCGCGACAGTTGGTATCAGAGCTATGGCATTAGCTCTATGTATAAGTCTAGGTGGATTAGTATGACCTAGGTGGGTAGTAGAGTGCGGAGTGATTAATGGTTGATGTCTTATGCAGGTAATTGTTCTCAATGTCTGGAAGAAGAAACAGAGGAGGTGCTAGTGGGGCACAGAATCCGAATGATACAAGGGATGAAGCCCGTGCCATGTTTCAAGGCATGTTTGAGGCGGCCATGAAGGCCATTCATGATCAAGGTCCGAGGGTAGAGCAAGCACCACCCCGTTATGGTTTGGAGCAATTTTGAAACTGAAACCGGTTGAATTCAATGGGGAACCCGATGTAAGGAAGGCCGAGTTGTGGATTGAGTCTATGGAAAAGATTTATGATGTGGTGGGGTGTTCGGATGAGGACAAGGTCCGGTTCGCGGCTTACAAACTTGTTGGAGCCGCCGAGCATTGGTGGAAGGGCGTTAAAGCTACTTGGGATGATACTCACACAGTGTATGCGTGGGAGTTGTTCGTGCGTAAGTTCAGAGAGCATTTTATTCCGGTTGTTGATCAGAATCGCAAGGAGATCGAGCTACTCAACTTGGAGCAAGGTGTGATGTCTATAGCACAATACTCGGCTAAGTTCATAGAATTAGCCCGGTATTGCGACTATTTGGTGAGGACCGAGGAACAAAAGGCTATGAGGTTTATTCGGGGATTGAAGACCTCCATTCGTACTCAACTAATTGCCCAACGAATCGTGACGTTCCAAGATGCGGTGGACCGAGCCTATTTGATAGAGCAAGATATTGGGGAGCATAAAAGGAAGACCGAGGTAGCTAACCGAGTAAGCAAGGAGCGCAGAACAAGTCACAACCGAGGATTGAAAATCGAGGTAACTTTGGGGGACAATCTCAGTCCCGAGGGCAACAAAACCCAAGGAACCCGGGTACCACTTCGGAAACCAAGGGAGCCAATTTAGGAAGCCTTGTACCTTTGTCAAAAGGTAGGCCATGCGGAGGATAGGTGTTGGAAAAAGCAAGGCAAGTGTATCAATTGTGGTGAAATGGGGCACTTTGCGAGAGATTGCACGAGGCACCGAGGACAGTCATCCGGGTCAGGGTTAGTATTAATCAGGGTCAGAAAAGGGATGCCGCTGGAAGCCCAAAGTCCAAGGGAAAGGTTTTGCAATGAATCAGCAACAAGCGACCGATGATCCATCCGTTATTGGAGGTATTGTTTCTGTGTCTAATGTGAGCGCACGAGCGTTAGTAGATCCAGGATCATCTCATTCATACATTTCTGTGCAATTTGCTTCTATGTTAAATGCTGCATTCGAGTCTTTACCGTACGTGCTAGAGGTGTCGACCTCTATAGGAGAATGCTTGATTTCTGATCGAGTCTTTCGTGCTTGTGATGTGGTTATTTGTGGTCGAGTCCTTTGTGCGGATTTGGTAGTTCTTCCTATCCAAGACTTTGATGTCATTTTGGGTATGGATTGGTTGAGCAAGTTTCATGCGTCTGTTGATTGCCGTAAGAAAACTGTTACTTTTTCTATTCCCGATGTGCCTAAGTTTGTGTTTGAGGCTTGTCCTCTGAGTAGGAAGGTTCGCTTAATTATTTCTTTTATGAAAGCGAGAAAGTTATTGCATAGTGGTTGTGAGGGGTTTTTGGCTAGTGTTCTTGATACTAGGAAAGAATCCCCTAGTCTTGATAGTGTTCGGGTAGTTCGGGAATTTCCCGATGTTTTCTCTACCGAGTATGAGATGCCTCCCGATCGTGAGATTGAGTTTTGTATAGATCTGCTGCCGGGGTACGGCTCCAATTTCGAAAGCACCTTATAGGTTAGCTCCCGCAGAGTTGAAGGAACTGAAGGTTCAGTTGCAAGAGTTGCTTGATAGAGGGTTTATCCGCCCTAGTGTTTCCCCGTGGGGAGCACCGGTTTTATTTATGCGGAAGAAAGATGGTTCGTTGAGTTGTGCATCGATTACCGGAAGTTGAATCAGGTTACGGTGAAGAACAGGTATCCTCTGCCGCATATTGATGATTTGTTTGATCAGCTTCAAGGGTCCGTTGTGTTTTCCAAGCTTGATTTGAGGAGTGGGTACCATCAGTTGAAGGTTAGATCGGAGGATATTCCGAAGACTGCTTTTCGCACTCGTTATGGTCATTATGAGTTCTTGGTTATGCCGTTTGGGTTGACTAACGCGCCGGCCGTGTTTATGGATTTGATGAACCGAGTTTTCCATCCCTATCTTGACTCGTTCGTGGTGGTTTTCATCGACGACATTCTTGTTTATTCGAAATCTCGAGAGGAGCATAAGCACCACTTGAGGACAGTTTTATCCGTTCTTGCGAGGGAGCAACTATTTGCTAAGTTCAGTAAATGCGAATTTTGGCTCGAGAAGGTGTCATTTCTGGGTCATGTTATTTCGAAAGATGGGATTTCTGTGGATCCGTCAAAAATTGAGGCTATAGTGGATTGGAAGAGACCCGAGTCAGTGACGAGATTCGTAGTTTTCTTGGTTTAGCCGGTTATTACAGAAGGTTTATTGAAGGGTTTTCGAAGATTGCTACTCCGATGACTCAGTTGACCAGGAAGAATGTTCCGTTTGTGTGGACCGAGAAATGTGGCAAGAGTTTCGAGGAATTGAAGAAGAGGTTGACTACCGCACCGATCTTGACTTTGCCTAATGGGAGCGATGCCTAGTGATTTATAGTGATGCTTCGAAAGAGGGTTTGGGTTGTGTGTTGATGCAGAATGGGAAAGTAATTGCATATGCTTCGAGGAAGTTGACCCCGAGTGAGCAGAATTACCCGACTCATGATATGGAGTTGGCCGCGATAGTATTTGCGTTGCACAAATGGAAGCACTATCTTTACGGGGCGAAGTTTGAGATTTTTACGGATCACAAGAGTTTGAAGTACCTTTTCTCCCAGAAAGAGCTGAACAACCGACAGCGCCGATGGATGGAATTGTTGAAGGATTATGATTGTACGATTTCTTATCATCCGGAAAGGCGAATGTGGTAGCCGATGCGATTAGTAGAAAGTCTTATGTGGCTTCGATGATGGTTCGTGAATGGAAAATGCTAGAGGATGTTCGAGATTGGTCTCCTCGTGAATCGAGACATGGGGCTATTTTTGCGAATATTAGGGTGTCTCCGACCCTAATTCAGAGAATAAAGGAAGCTCAGAAAGAGGATCCCAAGTTGGTGAAATTAATGGGTAAATTGAAGGAAAAGAACTTCGAGGATTTTTCCTTGAGCTCGAGTGGAGTTTTGACTTTCCGTGGTCGTTTGTGTGTTCCGGATGTTGATGGAATTAAACAGAGAGTTCTTGATGAGGGTCATAAATCGAGGTATACTATTCATCCGGGTAGTACGAAGATGTATCAGGATTTGAAGCAGCAATTTTGGTGGATTAATATGAAAAGGGAAATAGCCGAGTATGTTTCGAAGTGTTTAACTTGTCAGCAGGTCAAAGCCGAGCATCAGAGACCCGCGGGATTACTTCAGCCATTAGAGATTCCCGAGTGGAAATGGGAGCATGTGACTATGGATTTCGTTACGGGACTGCCTCGTACCCGTAGGAAGTTTGACAGTGTTTGGGTAATAGTGGATAGATTGACCAAGAGTGCTCATTTCTTGCCTATTGACATCAGATATTCGATGGAGAAGCTTGCGACCCTTTATATTGATGAGATTGTTAGATTGCATGGGATTCCGGTAAGTATTGTGTCAGATCGAGACCCGAGGTTTACTTCTAGATTCTGGAAGGCGTTTCAGGAAGCTTTGGGTACAGATTTGCGATTCAGTACAGCTTTTCATCCTCAGACCGATGGTCAATCCGAGAGGGACTATTCAGATTCTTGAGGATATGTTGCGAGCGTGTTCGATAGACTTTTCTGATTCTTGGGATTCGCATCTACCGTTAGTGGAATTCTCGTACAACAACAGTTATCAGGCTAGTATCGAGATGGCACCGTTTGAGGCCTTGTATGGAAGGAAATGTCGATCACCAATTTGTTGGGATGAGGTCGGTGAAGCGAGAGTTTTGGGTATTGATTTTGCTTCGGGATTCAGTTGAGAAAGTTAAAGTTATCCGGGATAGATTGAAGACAGCCCAGAGTCGACATAAGAGCTACGCAGATAACCGAAGACGAGATCTTAGTTTTCAGACCGGTGATTTGGTATTCTTGAAGGTATCTCCGAAAGTGGGTATTCGTAGGTTTGGGAAGAAAGGCAAGTTGGCTCCGAGGTTTATTGGCCCGTTTGAGGTTTTGGGAAAGGTTGGACTTCTTGCGTATCGTCTTGCGTTACCGCCGTCTTTGGACCGGTTGCACAACGTTTTCCACGTTTCTATGCTTCGGAAGTACGTCCATGATCCGTCTCACGTGTTACCGAGGATACCGGAGGATATTGAGCCAGATATGTCTTATGAGGAACGACCGGTACGGATCCTAGATTCCAAAGTCCAAGAGTTGAGGAGCAAAAGCATTGTATTGGTTCGAGTCCTTTGGAGAAATCATAACATCGAGGAGTCGACTTGGGAGCTCCGAGATGAGATCGAGAGGAAATTTCCGTGGCTTTTTGTTTAAGGTAAGTCTCGTTAAAATTCGGGTCGAATTTTCTTTAAGGGGGAGTGAATGTCACGACCCGAAATATAGGCTCTATTTTATTAAGTAGTAAAGGATTTTTATTTAATTATTTGCTTCGTTATTTATTTAAAGTATTATTTATTTAAATAATTATGGGTGCATTTTATGTGTTATAATATTTGGGCCTAGCATTTTATTTTGGTCATTTGTGCTAGTGTAGAAGTGTTGGGTCTTAATTGTTAGTTGGGAGTGTAATTTGTGTGTAGTGTGAGAGAGGGGGCCTAAGTGTAAGTTTTTAAAATAATTTCCATACTCCCTCCCTATTCCCCTCACCTCCCTCACCCTCTCCCTCACTCTCTCCATCCCATCTCCTGCATATCTCTCTCTCTCTCCAAGCTTTGTGAAAGGTAAGTTTTCTTCTTCTTCTCTCTTCATTTTCTCCTTCTTCCTCTCATCTTCTCTCATTTCTTAAAACTTGAACGTTGTTTAGATCGCCGATAGGATCGCGTAGAGTCAAAAAGATTTGAAATCCATCAACTTTGAGAATTTGCATGTAAGTTACTTTTCCCCCATTTTAATGCTAAAATGTTCATATCATGATTAGATAATGTTTGATGTGTTTTATTTGAAGTTTGGATGAGTTTTGAATTTGCTTGGAATTTATTTGGGTTTTTGATCAAAAAATGGTGAAATCTTGGTTGTTGGTTTGATTCTTGACTTTTGGTTGTTAAATGTTGTTTTAGGAGTCCTTTTAGACTTATAAGATGTTTTGGTACCTTAGTATATGAGTGGAAATGTTGGATTTTGGGTTGAATGTGTTTGGGTTTGAAAAAATGGAAGAACCATGTTGTTCTTCCGATTTCCAGAAATTCAGATCATTGGGCGGCCGCACAAAATGCCTGGCGACCGCACAACTATCTGAAAGCTTTTGGTCGTGTTTTGAGACTGTTTGGGCGACCGCACATACCCTTTTGGGTAGCCGCACACAACCTCTGAAAGTTTACATTTTGTTGTTTTGTATGATTGAAGGACGCGTTTTGGTCCAAGTCTTGGGTGTCCTTCTAGTTGACCTTAGTGAACATTGTAGTGCATTCTAGTGATAGAATGGAGTCCTTTGTGATCAAGTTTGTGTTTGGATTTAAGTAAGTGTTAAGTGTCATTGTTGGAACACTTTATTGATTGGGTTTGATTCCTTTGTGAATGAATACGAGATGGAATTTGATTAAGTATCATTTTGGGAATGTGGTCATCTTTGATGCACGGTTTGTATTGGTTTACCTTTGTGGTGATTTAATTGGAATGGTTCCCTACTTTGGAACCTTAAGTTGTTCATTCATGCTAAATTATTATTACTTAGCATTTAATTAGAAGCCCAGCTGGCATATTTGTTGCATCGGGCGATGGGAAAGATTATAATGGCAAAGCCAAGTCCATTATAATGTTGACCATTGTTTTGCCCTTACTATACCCCTTCTCCAGATTGGCCTTGGAAAGGATAAGTCAGCGTTCCTTTGTGAATGTATCTGGCTAACGGGCATGACTTTGTGTCATGGTCCTTGTCCCTTGTGACACTTTTATGATTTGGTTCCGGTACCGGGGTTTTCTCTTCGGCTTTCATGCCATTATGAAGATGTCGATTGGTTGATTATTGAAGCTGCGCAGCGATCCTTTATTTGGATGTTCCGGTTTGGAAAACCTTGGCTATATCCTTTGTTATGTGTTTATTTCCGCTGCTATCTGTTATGTGAATAAATGCTATGTGCTATGTGATATTTATTATTGCTTATAGTATATTGCATCATAGCATGTCATGTAGTTGCATTAGTAACTTATTGAGATTTATCTCACCCCGTTTCTTTTATCTTTGTTTTTCCTTAACCCCCCCCCCAGGTGCTAAGGATTAGTCTCGCTGATCACGAGATAGAGGACGTCGAGTGTGGATCCGTTCTTTTGGGGAAAGTTGTATAGGTTGGTTTACATTATATCAATGTGTAACCTTTTGGGGATAATTGTACCAAATATTGACGTCATTAGGATTTTGTACATTTGTATTTTGTTAAGCATAAACTTGTGGAAGTTTATGATGGTTGTATATGGTTTTATCAAACTTGGTTTTGTAAAACTTTGGATTATCACCTTTTGGTATTAAATGGAATTTTTAACTTCGGTATTTTGGAGTATATTGTTAGAGTCGACGTCCAGCTCGCGGTCCCGGGGCCCGCGGGGTCCGGGGTCGCGACAGGAGTCGCCACTGTAGATACCCCGGAAACCACAACTTGGCTAGAGCGGTGAATTATCCTAGGATGTCTAACTTGTTTTAGATTGTTTAGAGTCGCCACCTATGTTTTGAGGAACATAAGAAAAACCTATTGATAATAGCCTAAGTTTGATTACGAAAACAGAGATTCCTTGTTTTGAGGTTCGGGGGTTAGATTACGAGATGAGAAGTACCGAAACACCCATCTCTCCCAACTAAAGTTGGTCTTGCTTGATCAAATCTACATGAATGATAAACGTTCTTCTTCTTCTTCTTTAAATCATAAAAAGGGGTTTAAAATAGAGTTTGGAATGTAGGAGATAACTCTTTAACCGACCTCAATGAGATGAGGTGATCATTAGAGTCATGTCCCAAAATGATTTGGGTGATTGTACTTTGATAATACAAAAAGAAAGAGAAAAGTGATGAAGTTGAGAATGGGAAAGAAATAGCTTTACTAGACTTCAAGAGACTTCAAACACTTCTTGTTGATTTACTTGGAGAAATCCTTTGGAAATGCTTTGAAAGTAGGAAATTTGGTTTATTGTAATATGAGATTGAGAGCCAAAAAGTCCAAGGTCAAGGTTTTTCGGTCCTTGAAAATGGAGGTAAAGGGGGGGTTTTTATAGGTGAAAGAGAGATGTTTTTGGTGTCAAAACTTAGACACCAAGAAATCTTTCCCGGGCAAAATCCTGTAAATTGAGAAAGGGAGAGAATCCTGGCCAGAAATCTGTAACCGACGCCCAGAGGCGCGCGCTTCCTGCTTTGGGGGCGGGAGGCGCGCGCGCCTGGATCCTCCTGTCGGAGGCACGCGACTCAGAGAAGGCGATTTTTACAGAATGGACTAGAAAGTCAGCCCTGTTATTCAGTTTAGTCCCTGGACTTAACGAAGTCAGTCAGGAACTTAACGGAGGTGACAGAAACTAACAAGAAACACTTAAAATGGGGAGAAACACAAGATCAAATGTGCAATCGGGGTGAGCGGTCCAAGGCGGGGTGTCTACAGTAGGGTATATTCAATATAAAATTATTAAAAGTTGGCTATTTTTGGGAGGTCTCTGTTGGGAATATGCCTTTAAATCAATATGCGTATTGGCTATGAATAGATCCGCAACAAGTTCGGTAATTCCTGAAACTGAGAATTGTGAATTCCTTTTGGAAAGGGATTAAGAGCATCCACAATGGTAGAGCTCTTTAAAATTGCTTTTTTGTTCCTAGATGCCAAGTAAACAAATAAGATTTCAAAGCTCATTCCACAATGGTAGAGCTTTTTAAAATTAATGGCCTAACATGGAAAGTTGGGGAAAATTTATGGAAATGCTCATGTAAAGAGCTCTTTCTAGAAAGAGTTGCTCTTTACTAAAGAGCTTTTTTCATTTTCTTCACAATGGTAAAAAGCTTAAAAGAGCTCTTTCACCAAAATAAAAAGCTTTAAAAAAACTCCCATTGTGGATGCTCTAAGGATTTATTCAAGAATAAGGACTGTGGTGTCCTTATGAGAATAAAATTACTTTCTCTCTAAGTAAAAGGAAATCCTTTTGGTACAAGGATTAAGGATCAATTGTTCAAGAATTAGAAAAGTTGTTTCTTAATGAGAATACAATTACTTTGTACACAAGAAATATGATTCCTTATCCTTTTAGGGTTTTAGTTATTTATGACTATAAATACAACCCTTCCCCTAGCATAATAATCAATTTGTAAACTTGTCAACAAGAGCTAGAACTAGAGAGTAGTTCAAGATGCTCAAGAAGTTAGACAGAAGTTCAGAGAGATACAAGAGAGATCTGTAATTCTAGATCTTGAGTTCGCTCAATCAAGAAATATTGTGATTAATAATTCGTGCAACTAGATTAGAGTGATTTGTATCAGTGATCTCCATATTAATAATATATTCTCCCTCCGCCCGTAGACGTAGCCAAATTGATGAACCACGTAAATCTGTGTTCTTGTGATTGCTTTACTTTTCTCATCAAGTCTTGTTTATTGCGCTAACAGTCTCAGGTGGGCTTCGACAGACCAAAAATAAAATAAGTCTCAAATGAGCTGGGACAGAAGGAGTATATATATATGTGTGTGTGTGGCATATATGTATATATATACACACATCTACATATGTATCTAATGTACGTATATATCTCTATGTGTACGTGTGTTTATATATATATATATATATATATATATATATATATATAATAGGGTCGTGCTCCTGTGAGAACCTAAATATCGTGAGAACCGTGAGAACTTGGATACATTAGGTAAAAAACTAATGTATCCAATGGTTCACTTGGATACATCATTGGATACATTAGGTAAAAACTAATGTATCCAATGTGCACTTGGATACATCATTGGATACATTAAGTTCTCACGGTTCTCACGATATTTAGGTTCTCATTTGAGCACCTATATATATATATATATATAGGGTCCTGCTCCTGTGAGAACCAAATTACTTGAGAACCATGAGAACCATTACTAGCCTTAGGATTAGGATTAAATGGACTGTCCAGATTAGAGGTAAAAACATAACTAGGCGGTGGCAATTTTGAAATTAAAGGAGACGCGAGGGCATAATTGTCATATCGCTTTTAAAAACATAACGCGCGATGAAGTCGGGAAAGGCGAGTTCCATAGACACAGAAGGTATTTCCTACTGTATCCAATGTTTACTTGGATACATTTAGGCAAAAACTAATGTATCCAATGTTCACTTGGATAATTCATTGGATACATTACTTGGATACATTAGGTCAAACCTAAATGTATCCAATGTTTACTTGGATACATTTATGCAAAAACTAATGTATCCAGTGTTCACTTGGATAATTCATTGGATACATTAGGTCAAAACTAAATGTATCCAATGTTTACTTGGATACATTTAGGCAAAAACTAATGTATCCAATGTTCGCTTGGATAATTCATTGGATACATTGCTTGGATACATTAGGTCAAAATTAAATGTATCCAATGTTTACTTGGATACATTTAGGCAAAAACTAATGTATCCAATGTTCACTTGGATAATTCATTGGATACATTAGGTCAAAACTAAATGTATCCAATGTTTACTTGGATACATTTAGGCAAAAACTAAGTGTATCTAATAAAATCCGACTTATTACAAAAATGCCACCGTCTCCCTTTCTTCCGTCGACGTGTTCATCGCAGAGCCACAAATAAGAACATAACGATACAATACATGTTTTTCCCTTGAAGTTCCGAGTTATTTCAAAATTTCCACTGCATGGTCTTGCTTTAAAATCCAATCTGAACCGTGCTTTTTTTTTTTTTTTTTTTTCTAATCTAAGGGCTACTATTGGTTCTCATGGTTCTCACAATATTTAGGTTCTCATTTGAGCACCTACATATATATACATATATATATATATATATATATATATATATATATAGGGTCTTGCTCCTGTGAGAACCTTAAGTGTGTGAGAACCATGAGAACCACTTATAGCCTTTGGATGAAAAATAAACCAACGGTGCAGATTAGAGAGAAAGAAAAAAAAAACGGTGGCAATTTTGAAATTATAGGCGACGTGAGGGCATAATGGTCATATCGCTTAAAAAACACAAACGCGCGCCCGAAGTCTGGAAAGGCGAGATCTATAGATACAAAAGGTATTTCCTAGTGTATCCAATGTTTACTTGGATACATTTAGGCAAAACCTAATGTATCCAATGTTCACTTGGATAATTCATTAGATACATTAGTTGGATACATTAGGTCAAACTAAATGTATCCAATGTTTACTTGGACACAGTTAGGAAAAAACTAATATATCTAATAGTTCACTTGGATAATTCATTGGATACATTAGGTCAAAACTAAATGTATCCAATGTTTACTTGGATACATTTAGGCAAAAACTAATGTATCCAATGTTTACTTGGATACAGTTAGGAAAAACTAATGTATCTAATAGTTCACTTGGATAATTCATTGGATACATTAGGTCAAAACTAAAATGTATCCAATGTTTACTTGGATACATTTA
Source organism: Campanula takesimana (assembly GCA_026119855.1). Taxonomy (NCBI): domain Eukaryota; kingdom Viridiplantae; phylum Streptophyta; class Magnoliopsida; order Asterales; family Campanulaceae; genus Campanula; species Campanula takesimana. The sequence continues at coordinate 41,375 of JAOWBW010001035.1, read as the reverse complement.
GGCAAAAACTAATGTATCCAATAAAATGAAACATGATACTATGTTCCAGTTATAGGATACACAAACCATTGCTCTTAGTGTATCTAACGACTTATTACAAAAATGCCACCGCATAGCCACAATATAAGAACATAACGATACATTACCTGTTCTGCCCCTTGAAGTTCTGACTTATTTCAAAAATGCCACCGCGTCATCCACCCTCCCCAGCCGATCTGCGCCGTCCCTTTTCTTCTAATCCAGCGGCTGCTATTGGTTCTCATGGTTTTCACACACTTATGGTTCTTATTTGAGCACCTACCTATATATATATATATATATATACACACACACACACACATATACTCCATCTGTCTCATACCAAGGGTCACTTTTGGTCAAACCAACTTGAACATTTACTAACATTTTATGCTAAATTATTAATCTCCATAAAAAAAATTTAAAAAGTTACTAAATTAGTAATAGAAACATTATCAATAACTATTTTAAAATTCTTATGGAGATAAATTATTTAGCATAAAATGTTAGTAAAAGTTTAAATAGGTTTGACCAAAAGTACCTATGGGACGGAGGGAGTATGTGTGTACGTGTGTACGTGTGTATATGTATATATATATGTGCGTATATGAGTAACATATACGTATACATGTGTGATAGCATATTGTTTATTACCAAAAAGGAGAGACCTGACCAAATTTAGACTACCCGATTATGCACAACTTCATTGCATTGCGAAAATAGTGTTTTTTTTAGTTGGAGGATCGGATTCTTTATGTCTCATTGTGAGTGGAGATGGGCGTTTAGGGCTTAGGCCCGCGGATGACCCGTCGACCCGCAAGCCCGTGGCCCGTCAAGCCCGTACCCGTGAGCCCGAACAAAAAATCCTGCTCCTTAGCCCGTATATTAAGCGGACGGGCCGGACTTCGCTATTTGCAAACTGACCGTGCTAAGCCCGCGGGTTTGAAAAACCCATTTGGCCCGTGCCCGTGGCCCTTGGGATATTTTTTTATGATTTTTTTTTTCAAAAATACTATTATCTCACTAATTAAATGGACTATATTTAATGTTCTAATAATTTTATTCATTAAATGGAGTATGTTTAATGTATTTAACTATTTTATTCATTAAATATCTAAACTTATTTCATTATTTTAATTTGATTTAAAAATATACTAATATTATTAGGCCATTTATATTTTTACTAAATGATAAATTAAATTGTAAGGTCATTATTACTTTTTATATATTTTTTATTATTTTCCCATATTTTTGATAAAAAAATAAAAAACAAAAATAAAACCCGTCAAACCCTGTTTGGCAAAATCTAAGGGTTTAAGGGCGGGCCGGACTAAAAACTTTGTGGCAGGCCGGACCGGGTTTGGCCCGCGGGCAGACTCAAGCCCGTTTGCCCACGGATTTAATAAAAAAAATGATTGGACCGGACCGGGTTACCCTTATGCCCATCTCCAATTGTGAGATTTATTTATTTAGAAAGGAAAAGACAGTTTAAATTTAGAGGAAACGAGTAATGTTTGAGAATTGTATAAATTTAATTATTTATTTGTAACTAAAAGGATGTGTTGGGAAACAGAGGAGTAATTAATCTTGAAAAATGAAACAAAAATTTTCTTACACATGAATTGATATTTAGTGTGAGGTAGAATGTTCAATGCTTGATCATTTATATATCGATATCAAAATGGTCCATATTAATGTACTCTCATTTTGCACGGCAACAAGATTTATCTCAAACTTTAATGGGTTAATGACAGTTTAGACCCTGAAATCACATATGACCTTTCTAATCGAACTCTGAAGTTTTTTCGCCACATTAGGTCTTGAAGTTAGAAATGCTGGCTAGTAAGGTATTTTTGATGATTTTCGTTAGTTAAGTAGTATGTGCATTGCATGTGACTAACGAATTGGTTAGTTTGAAGTTGATATTTCTTTTAAGAGGCTTAGTGAAAATTCCTATTTGAAAATCCCAAACTTAATAGGGTTGAAAATGAAATAATTATTAAAATTTTTTAATGCAAAATAAATTAATTATCATCCATTTTCATCGATATGTTTAAAAAATAAACTTAATAAATAATTTTTTTAATTCACCAATTTTCGCTCACCAATTAAAAAGGGTTGAAAAAGATACTATCCACATAATATATGAAAACTCATATTTATACATGAACTATTATCTTGATCTATAATTATAATTCATATTTTTTTTTTGAGAGCAAACAAAACAACAATTGAATTATTAAAGTTTAAGAAAATGACGCTCCACAACATTCAGAGGCTGATTCCAAAGATGAAGTTTCTACGCATACGTACAATCGTCAAAATATTGTCTGCCACAATAAAAGTGCCTAATACATCTCGGTTAGAAATGTCTATTCCTAAAACAAATCTCCGACCAAAGCCTTTATGAACTGTTATTTGTGACTCGCAAACGCTTCTCCAAGCAAAACTTAGACACGACCCAAAACTGGCCTTCAACATAACCCCACATGGTAAAAATATGACGTTGAAAACTTAACAAAGTTCGCATTTGAGTAGGCGAGAAGTGCCGAACCAAGCTCCCAAGTATTGAAACAAACAATACACAACAGCTCTCTACATGGAGAGAAAGCAAAGGTTCTCGACAAAAGAGAGAAGAAAAAGGCTCTCGACAAAGAAGAGGAAGCAAATAATATAACGAGAAGTAAAGCAAAAACTTTAAAATCATCAAAATGGTGGATACCGAATTATTCTTGTAGCGAGACGTTTTATTGACGCTGGAATGTCGCCGGAGATTGAAAGTCTTAGGAACAAATCTTCACCCCATGAAATCCATAAAACTTGCTGATGAGTGAGTTTTTACTCATTTAATTAGATAATTTTAAGCTTAATTATTACTTTGTTCTCAAGCTTTTGTTATTTGATTTGTGTATTTTTGTGTTTTTGTTGTCTAGGGTGATTATGTGCTCAATCTACAAGAAATAGGGAGAAAAAGTACTTAATTGAGTAATGATGCAAAGGCCAGGGCCTGCTGTGCAAAATCTGCTGAAATCCAGAGACTAAACTGCAATTTCTGATACACAGGGACTGTTCTGGAATTTCTGATATACTGAGGACCAAAATGGAAATTATCAAAATATGAGGGACCTTACAGGAATTTCAGAATTCAGCCCAAAAATTACCCCTAGTTGGAGAAGGAATTTAATTTCCTAATTCATTATGATATCTTTTGAATATTCTTTTTAGTTTAGGATTTTCTTTTTAGTTTCCTTTTCCTTTTACAATTATTTTTCCTTTTAGATTTAGGTTAGTTTTCTTCCTATAAATACTAGATTAGTTTTCTAGTATTTTTTATCAACAATGTAGCTAGTAAATATTTGTAAGGTTTGCAAGGTTTGAGGTAACTTTTATCTTTTTATTTAATTGAGGTATTTTTCTTTTTATCTCTTTATCTCTATTCATAATTTTACTTGTGCTTAATTTAAATCTATTGCTAGGGTTTGTAGATTTGATCACTCTATTTATCCTTGTGATTGATTTTTGCTAGAATTTTCTATTTATTGTGCAAGTGTAGATATTCATAAGTAGCATCTTTACGATTTATGCATGTGCCATGGTAAATTGTGAAGTGGGTAAAATTAGACGATTATCTATATGAAATAATTGTAGAAAGCGTTTTTGATCTTAGTTTCTTAAATCGTTCATCAATTAATTCTTAGATCTAGACTATGCCAGTTAGATTTGATTATTGATTAGAGTTTCTAGTGTGTGTGCCACTGCTAGTAACTACTCTGAAAGAAGAAACAGAGATTGAAATAAATCTCGTGAATAAGGTGAAAAGTGAAAAGATGTACCAATGATATTTGAATTAAAGAAGGAGATATCTTTAAATTCCGCGATTCCTATCATTGATATGCTTGCTCATGTTGATCATCTATCTTTTATTTGTATTTTGTTTTATTTATTGCTTTTAAAATAGTTAAACAACTTTGAATTAATCCAAGTCCCTGTGGATCGACCCTTGTATTTGCATATTGCTATAACGATAGCTCGTGCACTTCCGAGGTATTATAATTTTGTCTATCAAGTTTTTGGCGCCGTTGCCGGGGACTTGCGCTTTAATTCTTAGTTATTTAATTATCTGTCTTAGTTAAGTTTTGCGTCACTCGAAAGAGTCTCCTTGAGTTTGTGGGTTTATAGAGGAGTGTAAATAGTGTCACCCTCCAAAAAGATTTTTTTTTTTTAAGTGCCTCCAATTTTCGTAAACCTTGCAATTTATTTATTTATTTTTAGTTATTAATTTTTACTAGTTTTTAGTTCTATTTTATTTTGTTGTGTTATGGTTGCAGTTTAAGAACTAATGAGAAAACAGCACAAATCGGACTAGAATATGAGAGCAGGGATCAATGCGGAATTATGCCAAAATAAAGAGACTGGCGGACGCTTACATAGAGTTGGTGTGCTCGCTCTATGCGCGCACCTAAAAAAAAAAAGTCAAAATCGGGTAGGGAATAGAATCCCCAAATCAAAGAAAATCCCTAGCCCGACATCTGCTTTCTCCCATCGGCGACCACACCCTAATCCCATCTTCCCCATTCTCCGTACACTCCATCTCTCCCATGTCAAACCCACCTCCACCACCAATTTCACCCTCACTTTCACTCTCTCCAAAATATCCAACCAAGCTGATTCCACCATAGCCCCTAGTCCCGTTCTCTCAACAACAGCCAACACCCCGTCACCATGAACCACACTCCGCTCCCCATTATTCGAGCACGCACCCCTGCTATTCTTTTCAATCACCGGTCAAAGTTTCAGTTTCCCGGTCAACTTTCTCCTTCCTCTCTGGTCATTGCAGAAACGCCGGCCGGCTTCTATTAGGTCCATCATTCTGCGGGCGGTACGAGGTAACATGTTCCAATTTATGTAACTATGAACTAAATTGATTAGTTTTTCTCTTTGTTTAAAAGTCTCAATGTATGTGACATGATTAATAATCTGGGAGTCTGGAAGGATTGGAGGTTTTGCTATGATTCATGCCCATTCTTTGTACTTGTTAAATACCCACCAACTGTTTGACATAATTACTTGGTGAGTAATTGTTGGTGCCTTGTCATAGTAAAAGGGTTAGCCATGTGCTTGATAAAATTCATGATACTAGTTTGGTGATGGTGATAAGAAGATATTGAATAGCCTTAATCACCCTGTAATGTCTTTCTTGCCCGTCTTACTTGGTGTTCACAATGTGGACATTTTTTTGTTTAAGTTTGGGGGTGGGGTGCATTGTCAGTCTTAAAAAATAAAAATAAAAATGTTTTCTTATTTTCTTTGTCGGGTTCGAACTACGGTGACCTGAGCCCCTTATAGTCCTAAGGGGAACGTAGGCAGCTATGCGCGGTCAAAATTTTGTTTATTGCAAAAAAAAAAAAAAGAAAAAGAAAAAAAAAGTTTTTGTTGAGTCTTGTTTTGTTGTGTGACTTGGCCTTTGTCCGTGATAGTACAAATGATTTATGCATGCTTAAGTTGAATTCCTTTAATACTATACTTGTCCGGATATGTAGCTTGATTGATATGATTGATCTTTGATTTCTCTACCTTTTGAGCAATTTATGTTAATTACTTTGATCACCCGAAGACTTAGATGACCATTATTTAGTTGACTTATTCACTATATTCTCGGGAACTTTAGAACTTGCTTGATTGACTTTCGAGGCGAAATTTTTGGGATTATGATTGACCGGAGGGATGACGTAGGCGTTGTTTGTTAGTCATTTATTAAGCCTTATACCATCCTTTATAAAATTATCTCTAGTTACCCCGTTTGAGCTTAAAGTAAAAAGAATGGTGTGTGCAAAAGCACACAACGACCTCCATTCGACATCGTTTCTTGAACCCACATTCACCTACCCGTTAGCCTATACAATTGTCCCTACCCATCAAGAGAGTATAATTAGAGAATGAAAAGGCAATTTGTAATCATGAGAATACTTGGGATGGGCAGAAGTGAATGAAAGTTTGAGAATTCCCCCATGAGGTAACTTCGTAAAGAAAAGTGAGGTAAAAAATAAAAATAAAAGAGAGCCCTCACGGAAAAAAAGATGAGATAAGAAAAAAAAAAAAGTGAGAACAAAAAAAGGCTCAAAGAGCCCTCACTAATGTGCAAGTATTGAAGAAAAGGGGAGGTAGAAAAAGGAATGCATTCAACCCATAGTCAAAAGTATTATATGTAAAAGTTCAAGTTTTGGGGGTTGATGAATTGGTGAAACGAAAGAGGCCAACGAGTTGTGCGAAATTGTGTTATTATTTGAAGACTCTTTGGTTATTCTCTCTTGAATTTGAATTCTTTACCTTTCGTTTGTAGCCCTTAACGAGCCTAACATTACAAGCTAATAAAGTCCTAACTGATTTTTGGTTGATTGTAATCCCTATTAGTGGAGATAGTCATGAAAAGCAGGCTATTTGGTTCTTAATCTTCAACTCCATATTCCATCATATATTAGAGAATGAGTGGGTACTTGACTTTATAATGTATTCCGGGTTTGACGGTGATCTAGTTATTGCATTGCACACACCCACGGAGAATCATTGCACACACCCACGGAGAATCATGGTGATATTTTATTGATTGAGTTGCATATTTAGACTTGCATGGTATTGATTGATTTCATATTGAGTATGTATATTTGATTTATGAGATTTTTATGGGCCGATGATCATGACTTGACAAGAACAATTAAAAAAAAATGTGTGTGTTTTGTTTGTTTTGCTTTTAGTAAAATAGTTTTATTGTTTTGTAGTTTAGTTTAGTGTTATTTTTATTTTGTTTATTTTTTACTTGAGGACAAGTAAGTGATTAAGTTTGGGGGTATTTGATGAGTGAGTTTTTACTCATTTAATTAGATACTTTTAAGCTTAATTATTGCTTTGTTCTCAAGCTTTTGTTATTTGATTTATGTATTTTTGTGTTTTTGTTGTTTAGGGTGATTATGTGCTCAATCTACAAGAAAGAGGGAGAAAAAGTGCTTAATTGAGTAATGATGAAAAGGCCAGGGACTGCTGTACAAAATTTGCTGAAATCCAGGGACTAAAATGCAATTTCTGATACACAGGGACTGTTTTGGAAATTTTGAAATACTGAGGGACCTTAGAGGAATTTCAGAATTCAACCCAAAATTACCCCAAGTTGGAGAAGGAATTTAATTTCCTAATTCATTATGATATCTTTTGAATATTCTTTTTAGTTTAGGATTTTCTTTTTAGTTTCCTTTTTCTTTTACAATTCTTTTTCCTTTTAGATTTAGGTTAGTTTTCTTCCTATAAATACTAGATTAGTTTTCTAGCATTTTTTTATCAACAATGTAGCTAGTAAATATTTGTAAGGTTTGCAAGGTTTGAGGTAACTTTTATCTTTTTATTTAATTGAGGTATTTTTCTTTTCATCTCTTTATCTCTATTCATAATTTTACTTGTGCTTAATTTAAATCTATTGATAGGGTTTGTAGATTTGATCACCCTATTTATCCTTGTGATTGATTTTTGCTAGAATTTTCTATTTACTATGCCAGTGTAGATATTCATAAGTAGCATCTTTACGATTTATGCATGTGCCATGGTAAATTGTGAAGTGGGTAAAATTAGACGATTATCTATATGAAATAATTGTAGAAAGCGTTCTTGATCTTAGTTTCTTAAATCGTTCATCAATTAATTTTTAGATCTAGACTGTGCCAGTTAGATTTGATTATTGATTAGGGTTTCTAGTGAGTGTGCCACTGCTAGTAACTACTCTGAAAGAAGAAACAGAGATTGAAATAAATCTCGTGATCAAGTGAATAGGGTGAAAAGTGAAAAGATGTACCAATGATATTTGAATTAAAGAAGGAGATATCTTTAAATTCCGTGATTCCTATCATTTATATGCTTGCTCATGTTGATCATCTATCTTTTATTTGTGTTTTGTTTTATTTATTGCTTTTAAAATAGTTAAATAAGTTTGAATTAATCCAAAACCCTGTGGATCGACCCTTATATTTGCATATTGCTATAACGATAGCTCGTGCACTTGCGAGGTATTATAATTTTGTCTATCACTTGCCGTCCCTATGAAATCCATGATAGTTGCCGATTGCACCAATCGATTTTTGCAAAAGCAAAATTTATCATCAAAAGCAAGAAATCTCTCCTAATTTAAACATTTATCATTGAAAATAACCAAGATTAATGTTCGAATTAAGAGATGGGAGTAAGATATAATCAAAATGGAATCAAACCAAATGAAAAAAAAAGGGAGAAGACGGAAGTTTTTGGTGTAGGAGGAGAGGTTGACAGTGTTTATCATTAGCGAGTAAATAATTCATATTTTTAATTTTAATTTCCACTATTTATTTCCTCACCATCACATTCCTTTACATCCTTCTCACCTCAATGCAAACCCCACCCAAAACACGTTTCCCCTCTCCAAGTCTCTCTATAAGCCCTATTCCTCCCTACCGTCTCACAACTCCTTCCTCTTAAACCAAACCCAAATTTAAACCTTTATATCACCAACTCCAAAATCAATTTCAACCAAAATCCCTTACTTTAAGTCAATTTTTTTGTATGGATTTAAAACCAAAATCACATTTAATAATAATAAAAAAAACTCAACATTTTTTGATGTCATTCACTGGAGGAATCAGAGCAGCATCGTCCGTTCATCCCTTTTCCTCCGGCGAGCTCTCAAATCTCCATCACGATCCCTTCAAGCTCTATAACCGCCGGTCTTCATCACCGACGACGGTTTCATCCTCCATAGAGGAAGATGGAGGGGAGAGGAGAGAAGAAAGGGGGGGGATAGATTCGTGAGTCGAGGCAGCGGCGTGTGAGAGGGGATAATGGACGGGATAAAGAGTAGAAGGGTGAGAAGGGAGGGGCGACACTTGGCGGGAATAGTTTGTGACGGGAGGAAGAATGTTGGTCCCAAATACACAGCAAGGTTATGAAAGGAGGCTAGAAGGGGGGGGGGTGAATAGCCTACTAAAATTTCAACCGTTTTTTAAAATTCAACCTTATGCTTACTACTTGAATTTTGCGGTCAAATAAAAACTACACAGTCAAGTGTAAATTGCACAGCGGAAGTTTAAGATACAAAAGGTAGAGTTGATAGTTAGTTTTTAATCTAAGTGAGTTGAGAAAAACTAACTAATTTTCGGTCGACCAGGGAATGATGCCGTCGACGGGAATGCGGTCAAGAGTGAGGTTGAGAGATTGATAGTTGTTGTTTTGAAAGTTTTGACAAAGGATAAGTAGTCAGAATTATAACTTAGGCAATATGGAAAACACAAACAAACACAATTCACAATAAGTTTGAATATCTGAAAGAATCAAATACTAAATGTGAGAGCTCGCGCCTTCGAAACTAATCGAAAAATCGGTTTCTCATAATGGTTACCCTCCTTAGGTTTTTGAAAAAGAAGAGTCGCCACCTCATTTTATTTTAGGGAAATAGAGATAAAACCTTTTAGTTTGAAAAGAGAAGTGGGTTCGAGGGCTAAGTTACGAAAGGAGAAGGTGTTAGGCACTCCGCTCGGCCTTTCGGTCTCTAGCATTCTTCCGCCTGTTGGAAAAGTGTGTTGTGTGTGAAGGAAATTGTGTATATTTCCTTGCCAGAATCGTTTGTCGTTGGACAAAAATTATTGTGGGGTTCATGTTCTATTTCGTGAGAATATGAAAATGATTTATTTATTTGTTCAATTTGAAGATTGGATAATAAAAATATTATAGTTCAAATAAGTGGATGGAAGTTGGAAATGTGAGTTTATCTCATATGTGAAAAGATGGAAAAACTAGTTGATAGTTTTTGCCTTGAATTATAATTCTTTTAATTCAAGATTAATTTCCAAGAATTACTTCCAAGCTTAATGTCCATTATTGACTTGCAAATGTAACTTGCAAACTATTGATGACAATGTTAATTGTTGAAATTAACTTGAACATCAATATATGGATTAATTGGTGAATTAATCCTTAGGGGGTTTTGAGCTATAAAAGAAACACCCACAAGTCTTTTTTGGAATAGAAAAAGATGAAAAAGAAACACACACACAAAAAAAAAAAAAATCCAACAATTCTTCTACTCTCCCTCTTGCAATTTGTTCATCTTCTTCCTTTGGCCTCCTTGAATAATTGGAATGGTGATTTTGTCCAAGCATAGTTCATTTCGCCGGAAGGCTCAAGTGCGGAGTTGCATCCAGTCAATCCGTTTTATCCTGGGAGACTAACGCCTGTTAAACCTCAAGCACTCATAGAGAGGGGGATGAATTAGTTTTAAGGAGAGTGTTGTTTTACACGACTCGGATACAAGTGACTAAATACGGTTTTAACATTTCTTTTCATACTTTCAATTATTGTTGTATATTGTATTTCAATATGTAATCGTTTTCCTTTCGATATTTACAAAATTTTCTCCAACAATCTTAAGACTAAGCATCTTGTTGAGAAAGGATTGCAGATTACAGGATTCTTGTAGCGTGGTGACTACGGGAGAAAATATTGAAAGACGATGAGGAACAATGAGAAAGAAAGCAAGAAAATTTCTGCACAGATTTTCTTGACCAGCTGTATGCACAGATTTTCTTGACCAGCTGTAGTAAAACAGCATTTCCCTCTTTGTTAACCGTTGGATTGGGCCAAAAATATTTGTACATGTTCACGACTCATAGGAGACGATTCTGAACGGTGGAGATTGGATTATATAATGTGGAAGTAAAGATAAAAATTTCGGAACAAAGCAGTTTCGTGAATTAAAATAAGTTTCTTGCCACTTATTTAATGAGATTAATAAAGATGGAAAGATTGATGCTTCGTGACATCAACTATGTTACAATGATTGTATAAACCAATTGTGGCTATTCCTCATGAAGTGGTTATACATATTGTGATATGTCTCTTATGGTTCATTTCGTATGAATCATAGTGAAGAGATTGGAAAGTTCATTGGAACTTAAAATGTTGAAAGATTAAGTCTTTAACGTTACGTTGAAAAAAATATATAAAAAATAGGGCTTCTTTTGAGAAGTTGTTAAAACTTATTATTGTCCATGATACGAAGTTCACATAGATTAACATAATAAGGCTTCTAGAAAAGAAGTTGTGAAAACTTATTATTGTTAATAGTGACAAAAGTTACAAAGATAAAAACAATAAAGCTTCTTGAAAGAAGTTGTTGAATTCTATTGTTGTGAAGTCACAAAGACTAAAACTATAGGGCTTCTTGGAAGAAGTTGTTAAAACCTATTAGTGGATGAGTGACTAATGTCATGAAGATAAAAATAATAGGACTTCTTGAAGGAAGTTGTTAAATCCTATTATTGTTGATGATGAAAAATGACACAAAATATTTAGAAGGATGACTTCTAAAAGATTGTGCATTTTGTGAATGAGAATGTAAGTTTCTCTAATTTAGAGGTACTCCATGAAGAGACCTTTAAACTTTGGAATAAATAATCTTTAATTATAATTCCATCAAAGAATTAAGAGGTTATAATTATGGGTTGTTACAAGAAATAAATTGGGTTAATTCTCTTATTGAATTAGCAATTTATTCTGGGTAAATTCTCTAATTAAGTTAGAGAATTATATTGGTAACAACAAAGTTATGATTTGGTGTTTAATTATTGAAAATTAAAACCAATTTTTTGAAAAGGCTCCTTGTGTGGAGATAATTTCCAACGAAATATGGGTGTTCCAAATATTTTGGTCACCATCGTGAGAAGTTAGAAAATTTTGTTGGCCGAAGTGATGGCAACAAAAGATGTTCTACTTAAATACCTTGAACTTAGTGAGATTTCGTAAGGAAGATCCTTCAAAGTTGGTGGAAATGAAATAGATGTTTAAGCCGTGAGTGCGGTCAAAGCATGTGAATTTCCTTTGCCGGAACTATATACTTAACGGATTTTAGATTCGTTATATAACATATATAGTACTAAGAAAAAGGAAAAAGAATAGTTGGAGTTTGGACTATAAATAAAATCGAGAACGTTGGTGCAATGAAATTCCTTGTAGGCCGTCTCTTGATTTTAAAATAGTAGACTCCATAAACCGTAAAAAGTTAAATGAAAGAATTGAAATACTCTTTCCTAAAATCCATATCGAAAGGATGGTGTTAAGTGAAATTTTCAAGTGATGGAAAAGTTATTGTTATTATTAATAAGCATTGTCTTATTGAATGGAGAAGTTGAAAAACAACTTTATAATGAGATACTAAGGATAAAACACTAATGATTGTAGTGTGTGTATAACATGAGTTTGTACACAAAAATGTCCACCTTGTAAACCACTATCAAATGGTGTTGATGAAAATAATGATAGCATTATTGCTATATTTTAGGACTAACCCAAAGATGTGGGGGTGAGTCTACTTTGGAAAACAAATACCTATTGAATAGGTTACCCCAAAAAATAATGTAAATTCCGTATGAAGTATGGAAACGTAGGCCTACGTACACTTGTGAATGTGGGGGGTAGTTCGCAAAGTAGAAAGTCCAACATCAACAAGATGGTGAAGTATGTAAATAGTGAATTTACATAATGATTGTTATATATGATTCATTGATATTGAATATTTATAAAACCACGAAAACGATTTTTTTTTTTTTTGAAATCAAGTATTGATGTCAAGTTCATGAAAATGAACAAATGATATTTTGAGTGAAATAGATCAAAGTGATGCTTTGAATGAAATAGATCAAAGTAAAACCTAGAATAAAGTGTGCAAGTTAGTAAAATCACTAGATGATTTGAAACAAGCACAAAGATAATGACATCAAAAAATTGATTTTTCATGAAAGAAAGTGGATTGATCAAATATGACATAAGTGGTTATGTCATGATGTTGATTAAATCTATCGAAGGTATGTTGAACTTGAAAGAAGTTTAGCTTACAAAACCTTTGGATTTAAAATTTTCAGAAGAACTAATGAATTTGCATTAAGCAAATTATGATATAGTTCTTGGAAATTTTGAAAAGGTCACGAGATATGGGTTTAGCGGATGCAATCCTTGAAGTGAAAATTTCTAAGAAATTGAATGGACTTGCTTTAAGCTAGTCACATTGTGTGGATAATTCTTGAGAAATCAACAAGGATGATTTAGCAATGGCTAAAACCCAATAGGCATGAGTCAACATCTATTGAAGAATAGAGGTGACGTTATTTCTCAAGTTGAACACTCGAGAATTAATGGAAGTCTAGTGAGTTGGTACACTAGTAATCCTAAATATATTGTAAAAGTACTAAGGTACTTGAGATACAATCGAGATCACGGATTACATTACACTAGACATCTATCGATAATTGAAGGATATAGCGAAGCTATTTGGATATATGAAATCAAAGACTTAAGGTCTACCACTACAAGAAATAAGGCTTTCTGCGATGGCTAAAATCCATCGCATAAGGAAATAAAACCATCGCCTAACGAAAATACGATGACTTTAGTCATCGAAAGGTTAGTCGCCTAATCCCTTGTCGCTAAAGGTATATTCGATGATAATCGCCATCGTATAATTTGACCAATATTCTGCGATGGTAATGCAATCGCTAAACTCATTTATTATTTATTTTTTTAATTTAATAAAAAAATAAATAGCCATCACATAATGTGATGTATACCGATGATTTTGCCGTCGCATAAATTCCTCTGCTACACGATTGGTTAACCGTCGTCTTAAACAAACCATGTAATACGATGGTAAAAGCAATCGCATAACATATGTATAATTTATCTTTTTATTTTATTAAATAATAAATAGCCATCGCGTAATGTTCTACAAAACGATGATTAAGCAATCGCATATGCTAAGGGTCCACAACAATTTTTTTATTGAATCTGCACCCCTCCCCCTCTGTAGTAGTTTTTTACATAACAAATATAGAAAATATCTAGATAAAATTTGTCAACTAAATAAACTGCCACTGCATAAAATTTAAACATTGCCAAATATACATAAACCTAGCACTTGGAGTTGTAGTAGTACCCATGTCCAAAACAAAGCAAGTACAAATTTCCAAAAATATGGATAAACCTAGCTAGCACTAAGAGTTATACAAAGTCCAAAAGTAAATCTAAGCACTAAACATGTCCAAAAATATGCATTGACTGGAGTATCTGCGTCTTACAACCAGGATCTAAAACAGCATCACATCTTACAACCAGGATCTAAAACAGCATTGACTGGAGTATCTGCGTCCAAACCATTTGCTTGACGTAATTCTTTTGCATAGACCTCATATGAATATTGACAAAAAAGTATACGTATTAAATCTCATATAAAAACTGCAGCCTTGATAAAAGTCTATGTAAGTGTGTGTGACAAAAAAAGAGATAGCAATATATGAAAAGTAAGCTACAACTAGAACTGCACAAAAAAAAGAGTAACAAACTGTACATCATTCGCAGCAACAAGCATAAAAACTGCACAAAAATTGTACATCATAAAAAACTGGGGCCTAGCATAGTTTCCGACTTTTTTCAAACTGAAAATCCAGATTTTGAGTCATGTTCACGTCTTATGGATATCCATCCAGATTTTGAGTCATGTTCATGTCCTATGTAAGAGTGTATTTGAGACAGAAAGAGAGATGGGGACAGAGGGAGTATAGATTAATTGGTAAGTGCAAAGATACCAGAGAAAATATTTGCAAATTTAATGAAAAATTACCTATATCTACAAAGCAAAGAACTTCGATGTCTAATCCATAGCACTATTGAGTCGGCTGAATGCCCAATGTCAAGTCAATTCAAGGTTCAAGGTTGGCTCAAACATCAAATTATCGCCTGCAGAGGATAATTTGATCTCGGAGCCGCGAGACAACAACCGGTTTTGGATCCTCTATTAGTCGAGGATTTCAAGTATTCAAGGTTCAAGAAACTCTAAGTGTCTATGGCGGTGTAATAATGAACAATACGAGCAATAATACAAAGTTGTTCCAATAACAATGACAAGAAAGGTTTCAAGGCTGACAAGAACCCCTTACCAATACCAAACGATACTCCAAACAAGATGCTCAACTCAGCTTACCCAATTCGATCGAACATAAAAAAATGTACAAGGTCCAAGAGTTAGTATCCATCATATAAAAACAAAGTGACATAAACGAAATTATACGCTTTATGAACAGCTGTGAAGTTATTCAGTTTTATCTCAGATGCATATCCTTTATCAGTTCCAAACTATCATATTCAGAAAGTACACAGAAAACTACACAAGTTAGACTCAAGATTCAACAAATTCGGAGTTCAACTGCGTAAGTTATGAAACAAACGAGGACGAATCATTTATAAGACTATCATAAACAACAGCAACAAAGATCCTAAATCTGGGACAAATATGTAACACTTTGGCAACAGATAACTATTTCATTAGAAATACCTTTAAAAGATAATGAGTTTAGACACAAAAATCATTTAATTCCGAATTCGGATGAATTATTTATGAATTTTCTAAGTTGACGGGATTCGGAAAGCTTCTACCATAGACTGCTCCAAAAACAGATATTCTGAGAATAACAAACACAGTTTCTTGATCTCAAAGTACAATACTTGGAAGCCTTACAGAAAAACATCCAATTTAGACACTAAAATCACTTGATTTCAAATCCGAATGAATTTATTATGATTTTTCAAAGATTAACTTTTTCTTTTAAGGATTTATACTATACTCCTGCCAAAACCGAGATTCAGGGAAACATTTATAAGATTTCAGATTCTGAAACCAATTTCATTCAAAATCTCTCGAAAAATTAATCAAGTTAGACTCAAAAAACCGTTCCAATCCGATTAAAAACGAGCAAGATATAATCATTTAACGATAATAAAGTTTCTTAACATAGCAGGGACTAATCTGTAACTTTCATAAACTCAGTAATCAAACGAGAAATAATATAAATTCAGTGACCAATACATAATTTTGGATTTGAGTTGTTCAACCTTTGAAGAAACCAAACCCAGCAGCCATTGATATGCTAAGTTCTTAAATTTTCATTAAACTTTGCACTTACTTTACCTAGTCTATAAAACAACTTCAATTAAAAAGGTAATTTAGCAATTCAAGCATATCACCAGCTAGACTGAAACCATGTCAATTTCTATTATTCAATTTCACCAGTAACCAACAATTAAACACACACACACCATCAAGACACACGAACATAAATACAGAGACATATGCTAGACAAAGAATACATACACAAAATACTTGCTACAAGTACTTACTATTTCTAGCTCTATCTCCTGCCAAGTATCTTTTTTTTTTTCTTTCTTTCCTCTTCTGTTATCTCTTTCTTGTTCTTGCTCTCTATTTCTTTCAATTTTCTATCAGCAAGTGCTAAAATAGATGCTTAGTATTAATTATATGTAGCATTCGGTGGAAAAGAATGACTCATCCAAACATAAGAATAACCAAGGTGTACAAGTCCTCCTACTACACGGGAACATGAATTGGTGTCAACTTAAGCTAGTGCATGAATTACATGGGCCCCACACCTAATCTTATCCTTGTTTTGTTTCCTTCTTCTTTGAAGTAATACTCTCTCCGTCCCCGAGTAAAAGTCATACTTTTATTTTAACAAAATCATTTAATGAACCAGATTATTAATTCAATATAATTAATTTAATTGTAAAATACACTCAACCAAATCAATTACATAATTGTACACATAGATAGTACCAAATATATGCATGTAATTTTGACCAATTATTTGGGGTGTTACAATGTGGATCCCATTAAATAAAACATTTCCATTTTTGGGTTGTCCTAATTCGAATGGGACACCCAAAATGGAAATTTGTTCTAATTCGAGTGGGACGGAGGGAGTATATATATATGAGATGAGCTATAACTAAAGTGAGTTTTACACAAAATCTATTTATTCATTCAATTGGACTTACATGCGCTTGAGGACAGTAACTAAAACCTTTTCTTGACCAGCTTTGGGTGCCTTTACACCCTTGGTTACACCACGGGTATTCCTTGGTTGATTTACATTTTCAGGGACATTTTGCATAGGAGGTACATGTGGGTCTTCAAGAGCAGCATGCACAGGAGGAATAACAGGGGCATTTTGCACTGGAGGAACAATTTGCACTGGAGCAGGAACAATAGGGGTAGTAGGCAGTCGTTGAGCGGCAGGAGCATGTCGGGCAACATGAGCAGCAGGAACAACTACATTCAATTAGGCATGATATGGGAATTAGAAATACAAACGGAATATGAACTGATGACATGAATGAACAAATTATATTTATCCTAGCGGTGGTTTGTTAACTCGGTGGATTGAAATAATGGTACCTGCTGCATAGAATAGTGTTGGGAAATATTAAGATGAACTTTACGAATAGGGCGTCTTAATAAAGGAGAACTCATAAAACACCGACTTTCGTATATCAAGGACACGAGGAGAGGTGTAAAATCAGTAACATGAGTAAAATAGACACACAATTATATAAGCAAAAACAATTGAACAGTTCTGTGACTTAGAATACATTTGACAAGGTAACCCAAACTTTTCTATTATGTGAACATTAATCCAGGAATCAGTGTTGATGGTCAGGTTTAAAATAAATCTCAAGCAATTGCATCATTTACTGAAACGGTTTCAAATGAAAGCTTTTGGATCCTTTCTTACAGTTCAGAGACAACTTCCATATAACACTTTAACTAGTTTAAGTCTTAGGCAGGAAGTGACTTCATTGCAATAACCAAACTTTAGGAATACTATATTCAAGAGGATAGCTACATAATTTCTAAGTTTCTGAAACAAAATCAGAAACAAAAACAAAATTCAAACCAGAAAAATGAATCTTGTCAGCCCAAATCCATCACAAACCCATAAAAGGCATAAAAAAAACACGATTTAAAACCTCAGAAAAACAAAAAAAAAATCATTCCATACAACAAATCAAAGCAATAAAAACCCTAGCTTTACAAAATCAGAAAGAGAAAAGGATTTAGGGCAAGTAAAAATTGGGAACAAAGACTAAATCAGATGGAGGGAGAGTTCTAGACCATGTCAAATTAGAAATTTTACCTAAAAATTAGACTTGATAGCATGGAGAAAGAGAGACAAAAAGGGACATAGAGAGCGAGTGAGAAGAAATCAGAGAAGAAGAAAGAAGAATTACCTGCTTCGGCTGGTTGGATAATTGAAGAAGACGGGATTTGCAGATTACTGGGATTTGGAGAAGAAGGCACCGATCATAGAGAGAAAAGGGGAAGACGGGTTTTGGAGAGAGAGAGAGAGAGAGAGTGAGAAGGGGAAGTCGTGCTGGTGTTAGTTTAGGTCTAGAATTGCTACAAAATGTTTTATTGATAAAAAGAAATGTCTCTTTATGCGATGGGGAATTAATCGCTATTTATCAAAAAAAAACAAAAATTAATATTTCAATAAGAAATTTTATCTATTTGTTATACGCGATTACAAATGCTGTCGCGTTTTTTTTTATAGCAATCGCCTATTCTAAAAAACCTCCCGCGTGTAACTTTTTCGGAGGCCGCCAAAATTTTGGAAATGCGTCAAGCGGCCAAAATAAAAAAAGCGATTAACTATACTGCGATGGTTATAGTAATCACAGAAAGGCCATTTACTGAGACGGACCCGACAACCATCGCAAACAGCCATCACAGAATGTCAATTTTCTTGTAGTGGAGTGGTTTTGTATTCTTATTAGCGGAAGCAACTATATCATGGAAGTCTTCTAAATAAATTAGTTATAAATAGATTCATAGCGGAATCTAAGTTTATAGCTTTAGATAAATGTGGTGAGAAAGCCGATAGGCTACGCCAATTTATAGAAGATATTCAAGGGATAAAACTTGTGCTAGCAATTTATTGTATTGCTAGAAGTCAATCGATGATTGATTGAACTCAAAGCACTATGTGTAATGGTAGGTCTTGACATATATATCAAAGACGTAATACCATTAAGAAACTACTCTCAACTAATTTAACTATGTGAAGTCAAATGATAAAAGCAGATCCGTTAAACAAAGGTTAGAACCGAGAGTTAGTTGTAAATTATGGAGGGGAATGAGACATTAAGCCTATTAGAGTTCATCACAGCGGAAAACCCAATCTAGATGACTGGAGATCCCAAGAACTAGATTCAAAAGGGACCACCTAACTGTTAAAAGACTCGCGCGTCACTGTGGGGGTCAAACCCCCAAGTCCATTCCTATTAGTGACATCCCGAAGGGACAAGGATAAGCCTATGGCTTTTAATGACTCTTACGCGTCGAGAAAGTCGAGCGGGGTAATATGGGTTACCTTTAAGAAGTCACCTATGTGAGAGAGAAGAGGGGCCGCTTCGAGGAGAATTGTGTGAGGCTCAATTCTTAGACCCTCTCGCAGAACCATGCATTATGTTCAGGGCCACGAACGAACATAGATATGAGAAATTAAATATGTTAGGACATTACTTGTGTCTAGTATATGACCGGCTACACAAAAAGCATATCGATTCAAGGACATCGCGTCTATCGACTTGCGAGTAGAGTAAATATGCTAGTATGAGCGGAGGTTCAATGGGCAATATCCCCACACCTTCGTATGCAAGTTTTTGTCTGCCGGACTCTATCACCAATCTCGTCCTCAATTTCCTTCATGTAGGGGATTGTTGGAAAAGTGTGTTGTGTGTGAAGGAAATTGTGTATATTCCTTGCCAGAATCGTTTGTCGTTGGACAAAAATTATTGTGGGTTCATGTTCTATTTCGTGAGAATATGAAAATGATTTATTTATTTGTTCAATTTGAAGATTGGATAATAAAAATATTATCTCTCAAATAAGTGGATGGAAGTTGGAAATATGAGTTTATCTCACATGTGAAAAGAATGGAAAAACTAGTTGATAGTTTTTGCCACTTTTATTGAATTATAATTCTTTTAATTCAAGATTAATTTCCAAGAATTACTTCCAAGCTTAATGTCTATTATTGACTTGCAAATGTAACTTGCAAACTATTGATGACAACTTTAATTGTTGAAATTAACTTGAACATCAATATATGGATAAATTGGTGAATTAATCTTTAGGGGGTTTTGAGCTATAATAGAAACACCCACAAGTCTTTTTTGGAATAGAAAAAGATGAAAAAGAAAACACACACAAAAAGAAATTTTTCCATCAATTCTTCTACTCTCCCTCTTGCAATTTGTTCATCTTCTTCCTTTGGCCTCCTTGAATAATTGGAATGGTGATTTTGTCCAAGAATAGTTCATTTCGCCGGAAGGCTCAAGTGCGGAGTTGCATCCGGTCAATCCTTTTTATCCTAAGAGAATAACGCCCGTTAAACCTCAAGCACTCATAGAGAGGGGGATAAATTAGTCTTAAGGAGAGTGTTGTTTTACACCACTCGGATACAAGTGACTAAATACAGTTGTAATGTTTCTTTTCATACTTTTAATTATTGTTGTATATTGTATTTCAATATGTAATCGTTTTCCTTTCGATATTTACAAGATTTTCTCCAACACCGCCTATGTTTTATTTTAATTTGGATTTTTGAAAATGTCTTGTATGCCCTAACTTAAGAAAATGTGTGTGTTTATGTACAAGAAGGAGTCCCCTAATCTAGGCATGTTCGTTTTAAGTCACAACCGGGGATCAGTTTTGGAAGATCCCTGATTTATTTTCAAAAATGGTTTTGAACACACATAGGAAAGGAAAACATAAAAAGGGAGGGGGATTAGGTACATGGGGGATTTATACAAATTATATACAAAATGGGAGACAAATCCCATATAAGAATGAATGGTTATGCAAAAATATTATTGAAATCTTGGACCACTTTCTGTCCCCGTGCCGATGTACCTGTCAAACCTACTCCAAATCTAGAAAACAAAGCTTGGGATTTATCCCGACATGTTAGATAATACATATGAATTTTATCTTAATGTTTGGAATAATTTTTCATGCTCAAATCATGCAAGGAACACAAAGGTGAAATCTGCCCAAAACTGGAAAGGATGGCATATCAGACTTTCATGGCAGATTTACACTATCATAGTTTATGAATCAGGAAAAACACAAAACATGAAAGTTTAATATAACATATCAAATATAAGGTGTGGAAAGTTTCAAGTTTATAAGGAATGTTTAGAGGGTTCATAAGGCCTCTGACATTTAGATGTCAGAATCAGGAAATGGGTAATCTGAGAGCAATCACTTGATTCAAAAAATAGAAAGAGGCCTTTTCTGAGGTCAAAAAATTATTCCAAAATTATGATGATTTTCCTTGGTCTGTTTGGAACAAATTTCATGTTTTTACATTAGCTTGAAAACGAAATTTTGGTAATGTTTTATGCATGAAAACATAGATGGGTCAGAAATGCAGCAAACAGGACAGCATGAGTTTAACAGAGTATGCTAGACAGATTGCATATAACATGAAGATGGTCATCAAAACATGGTATACACTTCGAATTAGCTTATGAAACTTGAGGATTTTGTACATTAGCATGTTATATACATTATCAAGTAGCCATTTGTGAACAAACATGAGTCAAAACATGATTAGGCATGAAAGAACACAAAGAGGACAGATTCAAGATTTCATGAAGACCTCAACATTTAAGCATGCTATACTTGATCCAAAGCTTATAAATGAACATGAGATTCATATATACATAATGAGTCAGGGATTTAAATATTTACAACATCCTTAACATGAAGATTACACACTTTAATATGGATTACACAAAGAGATGGGGATCTAGCCATTCTAAGTAGCCATTTATGAACAATCATGAGTCAAAACATGATTAGGCATGAAAGAACACAAAGAGGAAAGATTCAATATTTCATGAAGACCTCAACATTTAAGCATGATATACTTGATCCAAAGCTTAAAAATGAACATGAGATTCATATATACATAATGAGTCAGGGATTTAAATATTTACAACATCCTTAACATGAAGATTACACACTTTAACACACTTTAACATGGATTACACAAGAGTTCTACATTTCTTATACTTACCACTTAAATAAATATATTCTTACCTAGTTTAGTTGGTGAGGGTGTGCTTCCTTTGTCTACCCAAGGGAAGATTTTGTTGTTGTTGTTGTTGTTGTTAATGGAGTGGAGTGGATTTGTGTTTGCTTGCTTGTGCTTGAGTTTTGCTTTGGATTTGAGGGAGTTTTTGAGGTGATTTTGTTGTAGTGTCATGGTGTTGTGGTGGTGGTTGAGTGGTGGTTTAGTGGTTTAGGAGTGGTGGTTTTGTGGTGGAGGAGTGGTGTGAGTATGAATGTAGCAAATAGAGTGGAGAGAATGGAGAGAAAAATGGTTCAATCTTGGTGTAAAATGGGAGTTGTAAGGCTTTGTATAGCTAGAAATGAGGTCCTTTGTGGGAATTTTCAAAGAAAACCCTTCATGGAAGGTAATGTCCCTTTTAGGAATTAAGAGAAAAAGTAGGAGTTTTTAAGAATAAGGGGAACATCTTTCCAAGTGTCATCATTTGATTGGCCTATTCAAATTGTACATTGTCCAATCTACTTTCTCCCATGCCCATTTTGTGCAGCAATAATGGTGATATTTTCGTTCCGTCTTTTCGGTCCGAAACTGCTCCGTCGTGCGCGCTCCGACGACACGGTTGTCTGCGGGCCCAACATGAAAGTTGCTCAAATTTTTTTTCTGGTCACGCCGGTATATCTAAAATTTATTTATGAGTAAGAAATATCATAATATATTTTTAAATGCACGAGATGTCCGGTAAAAGGCTTTTTAGAGTTGTGGTCCGGGGTCCGCACGCCTGATTTTCGGAGAATACGCCTATTTACTCGGTTTTGAGCCATGATTATGAACCTGGACTCGGTTTTTCTATCCGATGCACTGATAAGGCAGTCGGTAGTCCTAACCTCCCTATCTAGGGTTTTAGGTCAATTCTAAGGTTTAGACCGATTCAGGGGTTGGTTTAAGGGGTGCGAGATCGGGGTATCTACAGAGCCCCTCATCGAATTCACTTGTAATGTAAAGGGGATTCGACGATCCACTATAGACAGCCGATCTCTTCTAGGGTTAACGGTTGGGCCCAAGGTAGGGCTTCCTACATATCCCTTTCAAGAATCAAGCCTACTTAGTTCTACTCAAGCAAGCAAACAAACACAATCGTATGGTTGAACTCGGGGTCCGAGTTTCCTACATATCTCTTGTGAGAATCAGACCAATCGTAGTTCGGATGGATGGGGATGGATTATAGACTTATGAGTTGGTGAGATCATACATCTCCGAGTCTAGGTTTGGGATGTGTGAATGGCTTATGGGTTGGTGAGATCACATACATCTCTGAGCCGGAGGTAACATCATCATATTTGATAGAACGGGCGACTGAAGCTCTTGCATCCGAGCTGCCTACTGTAGATACCCTGGGAGAGCCCACTACTTGGCTAGAGCGGTGGAAGGATCCTAGGATGTCTAACTTGTTTTAATTGTAGAGTCACCACCTATGTTATTGAGGAAACATAAGAAAAACCTAAAGAAATAGCTTATTTTAATATTACGAAACTAGAGATTCGGGAAGAGAAGGGTTCGGGGGTTAGGTGATGGAGTGGGAACTACTTAAACACCCACTCCGCCCCGCTTACGCGGGTCTTGCTACTATTGGTGTTCTAATGCTAAATGTCCTTATTTTAATATAAGAAAAGTGCTAACAATTATAATGCAGAACTTAACTGAAGTAACAGAAATTAACGAAAATAAGTTAAATAAAAATACTTTGTATGCAATCGGGGTGAGAGGTCTAAGGCGGGGTATCTACAGAGCCCCTCGACGACATGGATTGCAAAGAAAAATGCGTCGACGAAAGAAAGACAACCGCCGAGGACATCGACAAAGAAATAGAAAGAAAAGAAAGCAAAGACTCAATGAAAGCAGGAATTTGAAATTGCGAGAGTTAGAGGTGCGCTCCCTGTGTGAGCGACTTTTGTTGATAGATAAGATGTGGTGGTGGCATTAATCCGTTTATGAATCCATTGGATGAGTCCGTTTGTGAACCATGCTTGACGAATCCGTTAGTGAATCCGCTTGATGAATCCGTAGGTGAATCCATTGAATGAGTCCGTTTGTGAACCTTGTTGACGAATCCGTTAGTGAATCCGTTTGATGAACCCGTTAGTGAACCCATTGAATGAGTCCGTTGGTGAACCCTATTGACGAATTCGTTAGTGAATCCGCTTGATGAATCCGTTGGTGAATCCATTGAATGAGTCCGTTGGTAAACCTTATTGACGAATCCGTTAGTGAATCCATTTGATGAATCCGTTAGTGAATCCATTGAATGAGTCTGTTTGTGAACCCTGTTGATGAATCCGTTAGTGAATCCTTTTGATGAATCCGTTAGTGAATCCATTGAATGAGTCCATTGGTGAACCCTATTAATGAATCCATTAGTAAATCCGCTTGATGAATCCGTTAGTGAATCCATTGAATGAGTCCGTTGGTGAACCCTGTTAACGAATCCATTAGTGAATCCGCTTGATGGATCCGTTGGTGAACCCTGTTGACGAATCCATTTGTGAATCCGCTTGATGGATCCGTTGGTGAATCTATTGTATGAGTCCGTTTGTGAACCCTATTGACGAATCCGTTAGTGAATCCACTTGATGGATCCGTTGGTGAATCCATTGAATGAGTCCGTTGGTGAACCCTGTTGACGAATCTGTTAGTGAATCTGCTTGATGAATCCGTTAGTGAATCCATTGAATGAGTCCGTTTGTGAACCCTGTTGACGAATCCGTAAGTGAATCCGCTTGATGAATCTGTTAGTGAATCCATTGAATGAGTCCGTTTGTGAACCTTGTTGACGAATCCGTTAGTGAATCTGCTTGATGAATCCGTTTGTGAATCCATTGTATGAGTCCGTTAGTGAACCCTATTGACGAATCCGTTAGTGAATCTGCTTAATGAATCCATTGGAGAATCCATTGTATGAGTCCGTTTGTGAACCATGTTGACAAATCCATTAGTGAATCCACTTTATGAATTCGTTAGTGAATGAGTCCGTTTGTGAACCCTGTTGACGAATCCGTTAGTGAATCTGCTTGATGAATCCGTTGGTGAATCCATTGAATGAGTCCGTCTGTGAACCCTGTTGACGAATCCGTTTGATGAATCCGTTGATGAATCCATTGAATGAGTCCGTTGGTGAGACGAATTCGTTAGTAAATCCGCTTGATGAATCCGTTAGTGAATCCATTGAATGAGTCTATTAGTGAACCCTATTGACGAATTCGTTAATGAATCCGCTTGATGAATCCTTTAGTGAATCCATTGAGTGAGTCCGTTAGTGAACCCTTGTTGACGAATCCGTTAGTGAATCTGCTTGATGAATTTGTTGGTGAATCCATTGAATGAGTCCGTTGGTGAACCCTGTTGACGAATCCGTTAGTGAATCCGCTTGCTGAATCCGTTTGTGAATCCATTGGTCGAATCCGTTTGTGAATCCATTGGCTGAGTCCGTTTGTGAACTCTTTGCTGAATCCGTTTGTGAATCCATTGGTCGAAACCGTTTGTGAATCCGATGGTTGAGTCCGTTTGTGAACCCTTTGCTGAATCTGTTTGTGAATCCATTGGCTGAACCCGTTTGTGAGTCCAAATGCTTGTACCTATTATGTGTATGCTTTGCAGATATATGTGCTTGTGTGTGAAATTGTGTGAAGTGTGAAATTGTGCTTGTGGTGTGATGTGATTTGAAAAGCAGAGATTTGCATGAGAGAGGGATTTTGCAAAGATGGAGAAATTGCTTTTGTGTGCGATGTGATTTGACAGGAGCTTTGATGGATGATGTTCATACCTTCACTTACCATGGCCGCTTGATTTGGGATGGATTTCTGATGTTGTGGCTTTGATGAAGAATGTCCATGCTTTGGATGTTGATGAGTTGCTTTCACTTTCGATGGAGGCATGATGACTTTTGATGATGGGTTGGTCGTGCCAAACGGCTGCCTACGTATCTCTTGAAGAGAATCAGACCAGCGTAGTTCAAGGATGATGGAGAACGCTGGGGAAGAATCTAGGAGCAAATACATTCACGCAAGTAAAAGAAATAAAAATAAAAATCTTTTTGTCGATTTTTTATTTTTTTTTATTTTTAGATTAGTAGGAAAATAATATGTACACTTGTGAGAAAAAGATTTTTTTTTTTAGTTCGTGGGTGAACCATTTTAAGCATTGTGTGTTTGTGAAGCCAACCCAAGATCAAGTCATGTTCGGTCGAAGTCCGGCTCGTCTTGCTTGATTTCTATCGTTGTTTCCGTTGTGTCCAACAAAGATTGATGTCTAGCCCCTAGAGATTTGTCGATTATGGGGCTTTTGAAAGACTTTCGATGTCAAGATACCAAGGGCTTGTTGATTGTAAAGCCCCTAGAATGCCTTTGATGCCAAAATTTGAGTGACTCGTGAAGCCCCAAGATAATTCTGCTCTTGGCCCATTCAAATAAATCGCCTTTTGTTGTTGACGTGAGCAGGCCTAAGAGAATATTATTGATACCAAGCTTCGAGAGATTGCTAAGCCCCAAATGTGATGTTCTTGTTGTTTGTGAGCTTGGAGATGTTGGAATGTGAAGACCGTTCCATGTAAATCCCCAAATTATCTTGGGATCGGCTCGGTATTGAGAGCGCTGGAGTTCTTGATAGAGATCTCCTTCTTACTCTTACCGGGGAGATGAGTGGCCTCATTGTGGTCGGTACCCAAATGGCGGAGGGCTTATGTCAAAAGATGCAGTAATGTCTTGTGGTGTCGTTGAGGTCGTGAATGACAAGGTCTTGGTGTGATAAGGTCTCAAATGGGTATGATTTCTTGAGTCTTCTTGAGTTGAACTAAAAACGGATCTTCGGATGCAACTAGTGTTTGAGGCGCAAGAGCCACACTTTTTGCTTTTGATCTTAGAGAAGGGGGTGCTGAATTGTAGAAACATTGGGATTGGCCAAGGCATTTCCCGCTATAACCCTGTTTTGATAGAGTTTAGCATATTGAATCTTTTTCATTTTCTCTAAGACTTTCTTCATAACCTCGTCGTAAGTCACAATATAAGAATCATCAAATTCATTCATAACATCAGAGCCCTCCTTTCAAACCCAGAAGACCTTTGACGTGAAGTACTGGGAGACCCTTTAAGCTTGGACCATTCCCCACATTGCATTGCTTGAGTACCATTGCCCAAAAGATTGTCGAAGCCCCTTAAAAATACTTTCGGTGCCAAATTGATAGAGGAAGCTTCAAATGTTGCACATGACTTTGCTAGGGTCATTGTTGGGAGGTGAAGTGAATTGCTTCTTGCCAAGGGAGACTTTCAAACTTGAATGTATCCCCTAGTGTGCCACCATTGATTGCAAGTAGAACGAGAAAGGCCTATCCTTCATTGGGGGAAGAGGCACGAGCACACATGACATGAAGGCTTTTCGACATTCCTCTTTAGAGACTTTGAGGATAGTTTCACACATCTTTCTTGAGCGTAGTCCCTAGGGCTCATTAACTGTCGAATGAAGCAAAAGAAGCTCTCGTTCTTGAGTCACATAGCCCCTAGGGCGTCATCATTTGTCGAGCAAAGAAAGAGACTCGTCCTCGTGTGGGGGAACAAACATAAGAGGACATGGCAAGAGCTACTCCATTTCTCGTGAAACCTTTTGACATACGGTAGGGGCACATGCTTGGAGAAGCTTGAAAACTGAGTCACACGTTGTTGCCATTTGCTGTCCAAACCAATTGACTCATTGGGGACCATTTGTGCAACCTCGTACCCCTTAATGATGGGCTCATTCTCAGATGGATCTTGGTTACCATGGGCCTTCTTTCTCATGAACTCAATAATTCATATTGCAAGAACAACATCTCTTATGCCAATTAACCCACGACAACCTTTGATTGTGCCGTATCTTGTCGAGCCCTTTTGCAATTCCAAAGTTGACTCGGTGGGGAATTGACTTGCTGAGGAGATTCAATGTAGAACTTGTGTAGTTGTCTTCTTTAGAGGCCGGGGATCTCCATTTCTCTTTCCCTTCTCTATCTCACTCTCTCATTTTTTTTTTGACTCGATTAATGAGGAAGTGTGCATTGACTCTAGATGAGGATGAGAGACATGTGATTTTGCGGTGGAGACCTTTTGTCACTAATGATGAGTGACATTGACTTGACTAGGGAAGTGGTCCCTAGTATTGACATGTATTTTTATTTATTGAATGACTCATGATGGCAAGTAAGTCATTGAGAGAGAAGAGAAAGAAAGCCTCAATTTGATTGCAAGAAGCTGGGAGCGTCGCTGAAAGATAAGAAGCCTTTAGACTCAACAAGGAACGTGAAATGATTTCAAATCTAGGAAAGTTGTTCAATCTTGAGGTAATTAATTCATTGGCAAATGACTCGTACAAAGATGTCTTGACAAGTTCGAGATGAAGGCCAATCACCATAACGCACTAGGCTAAACATATCTTTTTTCTTGCATGAGACCGGACCCGCAGGTTGCCTACGTTCCTCCAGTGTAGAGGCTCAGGTCACCGTAGTTCTTGTGGATACTCCATTCTTCGTGATGGTTGTTTCTTCGTCATGATGTTTGTTGATGTTTCTTTGTCTTGTGCACTTCTTTGATTGAGGTGGATTTTTTTTTTTGTGCTCTAACTTTTGCCTAGGTTGTTTTGAAGAGTCAACCTAGCGAGTTTTTTTTTTTTTTAAACCCCTTTGAAACATTGATTGATTTTTCTCCATGGTTGTATTTCCACCTTGCCTTGGCGCTTGATGTCTTGGTTTCGTCTTCTTGATGTTTATCCCCTAGGTGTTCAAGTGATGGCCTTCATTCTAAAACTCGTTTAGACATCTTTTCATTATTTTGCCAAGAATTAAATTGAACAACTTGGAATTGTGTATGAGGACAAGAACGACTTTTATTTATTTAAGACCGACTCAAACTTTGACATTAATGAGAAGGAAGAAAACTTAATGCACACATTAGAGGACTTTGACTTTTTTTTTATTCCTATTACTAGGTAGAGAAAGAGAAACGGAGATTGCTATCATCATCCTTGTCATTGTAGTCTCCTCTTGTTGAAGCCCCATTTCAAATCTGAGCCTCTTCCTCGATGAGTTACTCTTCACCCAAGGTAAATTCACCATTGTCGATCAAATCTTGGATGATGTTTCGGAGAAGGAAGCATCCTTCGGTAGTGTGGCCGCTATGCTTGTGGTAGTTGCACCATTCACCAAATGCATGATTTTCGGTATCATCTTCGGCTTGTACCCTTCCAAAGGCTTGACCTTTCCAATTGCCACCAAAGTTTCAAATGCTTCGGTTTGGGTTTGTCCTAGGAGAGGAGTGAAAACTCGCTTGTTGGCGGCACCTTTGTGGCTTTTGTGGGGAGGGCCACTTGAGCATGCTTTACCGTTGACCTTTGCTTTGTTGTCGGTGAGCTCTTGCAGACGGGCCTTAAGTTCGGAAACCTCTTCTTCGTGAATTTTCCTCTAGATATCAAAGCGGGCTTGCCACAAATCGTTTTTACGGCGCGCATCCTTGGTAAGTCTATCCATATGTTCCCTATGGCTCTTATTATGTTGAAAAGCCCTTCGTTGGACACGGAAATGTACTCACCCTTGTTGTTGTTTCCGTTCGAAGCCATTGGACCTATTGGAAGAACACGATTGATCTTAGATTGGCCCACAAACACATTTTGGGTAAAATAATTTGACCCACAAACAAGAAAAGGACTCAAACACAGAGAAAAAAATGGCTCTTTTTTTATTTATTTACAAAAGTCGGAAGGACCTAGTCCTTTTTGAGTTTCTAAAAAAAAATAGTGGAATCGTCACACTAGTATATAGACCTTCTCGCGGTCCCATATACTTATCGGATTCCACCACGCTTGTGATACCTACATGTGACGGGATTAAACTAAATTAATGTCATAAAGTATACATGCGGGGACAGAGTTTTATTTCGTCCATAATAACCACTTGGGGATGGAGTTTTATTTCGTCTATGATAACCACTTGTTTCTCTTGGAAACGGCATGTATGATTTGATGACATCAGTTTAGGGAAATCTCGACACATGAAAACCGACTTGGTCACGGAGTGTTAGACCCTAACTAGAATTGTGTTGGCTTGTGCTCGGTTAAAGAGAGGCTTAAGGTCACCCCCGGAATGTAGTCGTGAACTATGCCACGGGTTGAGGTTTACCGCTTCGAGAGAGTCAAGGTCGGGTGGAGCTTGAAACCTCTAGGACGGGCCTCGACGGGTTTGGGGTTATGAACTTTGTGCGACTCGATTGTGAGCAATTCATAGAAATATGTGCATGTAGTGTGGGGTCAAGCCAAGTGACAATATATATAAATATATATATATATATATATATATATATATATAAATTATTTTTTTCACAAGAAAAGAAAAGCAAATAAACACATAATTACAACTTTCGAATCACCCGTGTGACCGAAAAAAATAAACAGAAAATAAAAACTGTTTTGTGTAGGCCCGGTGCCCACACACTGTCAATCATTCTGTTCTGTGCACTGTTCTGTTTCTGGGAATGCACCCAAAAGCGCGCGCATTGGGCAGCCTACTCGGGAGGCGCGCACGTTAGGAGAAGTGGGGCAGAGGCGCCCGATTCTGGGTAAAAACCTGTAAATCAATGGGTTCAACTGATTGCCTTGACCCTAAATAAAAAAAAATTCCCCTGCAGTAATTGTTAGCACAGAAAATGAAATAGAAGGACAAGAAGGAAGGCGGGCGATTCTGGTAATTTGGTTCGGACGCGCGCGCTTTAGGCCAAGAAGGCCAGAGGCGCGCGCTTCCAACCCTTTTTACCAGAATGCCCAGAAAACATAATAAAAGAACATCAAAAGCAGAAACGCAAGTTTAACCCTCTAAATCTTCCCCAGCGGAGTCGCCACTGTAAATACCCCGGGAGAGCCCACTACTTGGCTAGAGCGGTGGAAGGATCCTATGTAACGACCCCAAAACCCGTCCCTATTTATTTTAAATTTTTGGGAATTTTAATTTGACATTATGTGTGCATTTTATGTGTTCATCATATTTTATGATTTGCACGTATTACTTGATTATTTATGTTATTTAATTAGTTAATAATAATAATGGTTAAATGAGTTAAATGATTAAGTTCAAAACTTAGGGTTCTTTGTGAAAATATACGTTTAGGAGTTAAAGTGTTAAAAATAAAACTTGAATGACCAAAATGTAATTTTGGGTAAAAAACTTTAGTATAACTTCTCCTTCTTTCTCTTCTTTCTCTGTGTTTCATTTCTCTTCAACATTCTCGTTCTTTCCTAGGGTTGAGAAAAAGGTAAGTTCAACCCATTTCGATTTAATTCTTTTTATTTACTTCTCCGTTTTAAAAAATAATTATATAAAAATGATCAGGGCGTTGAGTAGGTCATTTCTACCCGAACAAAACATATTTCTGCGATACTTTTTCCGAAAATAGGTAAGTTACTAATTCCCCTTAAATTGTAAAATGGTCATATATTTGCTATATGTGTGATATGTGGTGAAATTATTGTGAAAAGAATTTATTTGTGATACTTGTTTATTTAGGACAAAGGGAGTATAAGTATACTGGGTAAGTGACTTGGTTTATATACTTGAGAATGTTAGTATAAGTGTTTGAAAGTATACTCCTACTCGTGGGACGGTAAAATATTAACTTGAGTTAAATGTTAAATAAGTATATTATAAAAATTATACTATTATTCGTGGGACGGGGAAATGAATGAAAGTATCCCTAAATGAGTATATTAGTATATTAGAAAAATTATACTTATACTTTTGGGACGGTAAAATATTTAAATGGAATAAAAGAAAATTATTTTATTATTTGTGGGACGGTAAAAGGAATGAAATAAACTTGAAAGTAATGTTTTGGGATGGTTGTTGCACTCCTGGTAATAGTATAAGTGTTAGTCAGTTATACTCCTACTCGTTGGACGGATGAAATTGACTTGCAAGAGAAATTGAGAATTCTGAGTTAGGCTTGTGGGCGACCGCCCAGAATGGGGTAGGCGACCGCCCATGCTATCTGAAAGGTTTGGTCTGGGACATAGTATTTTGGGCGACCGCCCAGTCTGGTTTGGGCGACCGCCCATAATTGCTGAAAAAGTTGAGTTGTTTCATTTCAAGGGATTTAAAGTTCAATCTTGATTTAGGTCTTAGGTGATATCCTTGAGTACCTAGAGGATTGTTGTGGAACACCCTAGTGTTTGAAATTGGTTTCTTTGTGAACATAAGTGTTGTGAAATTTGACTAAATGTTAATTGGATTTGGTTGAACATCCTTTGATTTGGTTGGATTGGTTCATCTTTGTGATGTGTTTGTCTTGGTTCCCTACTTTGGAATCATTGTCCTTGGCTATTGTTTAAGCAAGTATTCATTACTATGCTAGTGTTAAAGTCCAGCTGGTCTTGTGTTGTGGAGTCGGGCAGTGGTAGGGATTATAATGGCACACGAGCAAGTTCATTGTAAGGCTTCTACCATTGGTTTCCCATTTTTAACCCCCAGTCCAGATTGACCTTGGATGGGATGAACTAGCTCCCTCGAGTGAGCATTTGGGTTATGACTTTGTGTCATATTTCCCTCTCTGGTTACTTTGGTTCTATTGGTTATGGTTTGGTTTTCGGGATACCGGCTTCAGCTATTTATGCTGCTCAGATGGTTTTCTCAGATGGTTATATGTTTGATTCGAGAACCTTGGCTCAGTATCCATGTATGAGTGTATAATTTAGCCTTATGTGCTACTTGATGAGTTGGTCGTTATTTCCAACTGGTATGGGACGGTTGGTGATAGGGAGCCTCTCATGTTATGTGCTATATGCTATATGATTATTTGTTGATATAGTTCTTTATGATTATCATATCAGCATGTAACGTAGTTGCATTTTAGTAGCTTACTGAGATTCATTCTCACCCCTTATTTGTTTACTGTTTTAGATAAAGGCGAGTCCAGGGAATAGGATAATTGAACGGGAGGACGTCGTGGTGGTAAGAGTTTGGGATATGAGTTTTGTCAAGGTTACATTACATAGATGTATAACCTTTTGGGTAGAGTTTCCTTGACTTCATCATCTTGTAACACCTATATTTTGGATAATGTCGGTGTATGTACATTTGTATAAAAGTTTGTAAGCCTTCGGGCTAAATACTTTCGTTTGTGAAAGTGGTTTGAAAAGTTTGTTTGAAAGTTAGTGGAAGTCTTTGAACTTCAAGTGTAGATTTTGTTAAACTTTATGAAAGTATATTTCGAAAATTTTTCTAAAAGTGTTTTATAACGTCTTCCACTCGTGTCCCGAGCATGGGGCCAAGTAGGACCACGGGTCTGGGGCGCGACAGTTGGTATCAGAGCTAGGTTGTAGATGGTCTAGAATTACTATGTGACCTAGGAGGGTAGTTGGGTAGAGAGTGAGTAACGTTGAGTGTTTTATGCAGGTAATCACTGAAGATGGTTGGAACAGAGGGATCAGTCGGGGCCTTCAGGGCTGGGTAATGCTAGAGAAGAGGTTAGAACAATGTTCCAAGGTATGTTTGAAACTGTAATGAAAACAATTGACGATATAGTTAAGCATAAAAGCAAGGTTGAAGCCTCAGATGTGACAAAATGAGGAGGACAGTTAAAACCACAACCCTAGCGTGGTGATAGTAAAGAATACCAAGGGACATCTTCGCAAGCTAAGGAATCTTTTCCAAGGGCCACAGAATAGAAGAACTCAAGGTAAACGAGTATGTAGCTATTGTCGGAAGGAAGGGCATTTAGAAGAAGATGTTGGAAGAAGCAAGGCAAATGTATGAGATGTGGTCAGTTGTGTCACTTTCAGAGGAATTGCTCTAGATTTAAGAATCAGTTATCGGGAAGTGTAATTGGGTCTTCTCAGGGCCAGAAGAGGGATTCTTCATAGAAGCTTAAGGTACAAGGTAGTGTTTTTGCCATCAATCAACAACAGATTTCAGATCCTTCTAATGTGATTGGAGGTATAATTTCTATGTCTACTTTGAGAGCACATACACTTATAGACCCTGGCTCTTCGCATTCTTATGTGTCTGTGCATTTTTCTTCTCGATTACATGAGTCTCCTGAGTCTCTACCTTAGGTGTTAAAGGTGTCTATCCTAAGGGGGAGTGTTTGGTGATTGATAGAGTGTTTCGCACTTGTGATGTGCAAATTTGTGAGAATGTTTTACTTGCTGGTTTAGTTATTTTGCCATAGCAAGATTTTGATATTATTGTGGTGGAGTTTTATATGCTAGTGTGCTTTAATTAAGCATGGTAGATATATGTGTTTAGCATTCATGCTATTTATGCATTAAAGTCTGAAGTTTTTTTTATTACAAGGTTATGCCTGGTATTTGGTTTATGGGGTTGGCAGCAGAGTGTCTATAGCTAAACTAGAGAATGTACTCTTCCTTTGTGGGATCTCAGATATGTTTTCTATTGAGTAGTACATGATTGTTGAAAACTTTGGATTATCTTGAGTTGTTCGGTATAATTCTATAGTGTTATATATCCATAACATTGGTTGAGTTAAAGGAGTAGAAGATTCAACTTGAGATATTTCTTGACAAGTGATTCATTACGTTTAGTATATCTACGTGGGATGTATCAGTATTGTTTATTATGAAAATGTATGGTACTTTGCGATTGTATATTGAATACTAAGAGCTCAACCAGATGACTATAACGAATCATCACTTGTTATTTTATATGGGGGATATATTTGATCAACTTCAGAGATCAGTGGTTTATTCAGTGGTTGACTTGAAGTGATTATCATCAGTTGAAATTTTGAGTTGAGTATATTTTAAAAACGGTTTTTCATACCAGATATGGGCATAATAAATTGTGGTCATAGTGTTTGAATTAACAACTACTTCAGTGGTATTGTTGGATATGCTGAGTTGTATCTGTAGCCGTAATTTGATTGCTTTGTGAGAGGCAACAGTTGTGAAATCAAGGCATTATGTCTTCTTGTTAGAGGATATATTATTTTGAGGAAGTTTCAATACATGCATATATATTGGTCATTTAATTACGAAGGTAACAGTATGTACGTGGCTTGTTGGGATTGGCATGATATTGTTAGAGATTTATTGATGAATTTCTAAGGTAGCTACACTGTTAACTAATTGACACAGAAAAATATACTTCCTCGATGGATTGATATGTGTGGAATGAGTTTTGATTATTGAAACAAGGGTTAATAACAACTTCGGCATTGATATTGCTTAATGGATTTTACTAGTATTACAGTTATCTAGAGGATATAATCAGTGTTACTATTTTCTAGTGGATATGTCGAGTTTTACAATTATAGTGAATCTGATAAATTTATTATTCATGGTGATGCCTTAAAGAGTGATTGAGATGTTCATCGCTTCAGAATTGTATGGTAACAATGTGTTCTTTGAGAAGATTGATTCCTTATGAACAAAATTATCCTACCCATAACTTGAGATTTATTGCGATTATACATCCATGGCATTAGTGAATGACCTTTATAAAGCCATATTGAAGTGTTTACCAACCATGAGAGTTAAAGTATTGGTTTTTTTTCAAAGAGAGTTACACATGAGATAATGCAGGTAGAGTACCATGTTATATCATCCGGGAAAGGTAATGTGTTATAGGATACATTGACTTATAGTTCATGTTTGATAAAGCTAAATGGGGAATGTTAGAGGAATTAACATTTTGGAGTCTTTGTGAGTTGAGACATGGTGTGATTTTGCGATTGTGGAAGCTTTAAGTTTCTACTCTATTGAATGATTTCAACTATAGAAAATTACTAGTGGAATGAATGATGATAGACAACACGACTTTGTTCGTTGCTAGTGATGGAACTTTAACTTTTGTAGCAGAGTATGTAGTCTATACTTAGTGGAACCAACATGCATAACGGAATTCAACTACAGGTACTTGAAGAGATACACAAGACCAATTTAATTATGAATCCAAGTAAATGTAGAGTATTGATATAATCAATAAGAGTTACATTTGATTTGTTTGACACGCGAAATTCTAAGCATTCAACTAAGTCCTTGAGCTGCGAATATTTAAAAGTGGGATATACTTTTACTTCTCGTGGAGTTTGCTTAATATATCAGTTCTTTTGAGATATGGGGAAGAGTTAGAGATCGGGCTTGTATTCCTTCTCTTGACAAGATTCATAATGTGTTCCATGTTTCGATGCTTCGAAAGTATGTGTATGATCCATCTCATGTGTTATCTGAGGTTCCCGAGAATATTGAATCGAGTAAGTCTTAGGAGAAGCATTCAGTTCAAGTGATTGATTCTAGAGTTCGAGAATTGAGAAATGAGAGTATTCCTTTTGTTCGAGCTGTATAGAGAAATCATAATGTGAAAGAATCTACTTGGAAGCATCGAGATTGAATTGAAAGGTAATATCCTTGGTTGTTTGAGGGTCGAGGTAAGTAAACCCTAAAATTCGGGATGAATTTTCTTTAAGGGGGAGTGATTGTAACGACCCCAAGTAGGACCACGGGCCTGGGGCGCGACATTTTTATATAATTAGTTTTTAAAACGGAGAAGTAAATAAAAATGACCTAAGTTTTGTTCGGGTAGAAATGACCTACTCAATGCCCTGATCATTTTTATATAATTAGTTTTTAAAACGGAGAAGTAAATAAAAAGAATTAAATCGAAATGGGTTGAACTTACTTTTTTCTCAACCCTAGGAAAGAACGAGAATGTTGCAGAGAAATGAAACACAGAGAAAGAAGAGAAAGAAGGAGAAGTTATACTAAAGTTTTTTACCCAAAATTACATTTTGGTCATTCAAGTTTTATTTTTAACACTTTAACTCCTAAACTTATATTTTCACAAAGAACCCTAAGTTTCAACTTAATCATTTAACTCCTTTAACCATTATTATTACTAACTAAGTAAATAACCAAGGATATTACCTTTCAATTCAATCTAAAGAAATAGCCTATTTTACTATTACGAAACTAGAGATTCGGGAAGAAAAGGGGAATTGCAAAGGAAAATAAAAGAGAATTATTTTATATATTAATTTATGCTAAATGTCCTTATTTTAATATAAGAAAAGTGCTAACAATTATAATGCAAAGAAAAGGGGAATTGCAAAGGAAAATAAAAGAGAATTATTTTATATATTAATTTATGCTAAAGATTACATTAAGAGAAGAATAGTAAATTGAAGTAAAGATTGAAATGTAGGGAGATGACCTTAACCAACTTTAATGTAGTAAAGTGGTCATTTAGTCATGTCCCATTGATGGGGATTGAATACATTGACTAAGACATGTAAAATAAAAAGAGGAAAAGTTATACCTTTAGAAGGAGAAAGAAGACTTGAACTTTGACTTGAGATGGAGTTGTTTGTAGAGAAATTGTTGTGCAACAATTTGTGTAGAGTTTTTGTAGAGAAATGTGTTTGAGAGAATTTGTGTAGATTTTAGGTTCAAGTCTCAAAATTGGTTCCTTTTCTAAGGTAGATTTGAGGAGTTTAAATAGGTAGAGAAAGGAGAGAAAGAAGCTTTTCTAACCAATAAGAAAATAAAGAAAATCAAATAATAAAGAGAAAATCAAATAATATAAATATCAAATATTTAATTTTAAGGAAAAGGCTAGAATATGAGATTTGGGAGTTATGAAATAAGGGGGGATGAACTTGGATGTAAAAAGAGGTTTTTGTGATCAAGAAAAAGGAGGGAAAAGACTGCAATCCGTAACTGCCAAAATGGGAAGCGCACGAGTCTGGCTTTAGAGGCGAGACGCGCGCGCAGCCCACAAGCAGTGCTGGAGGCACCCTGTAGATACCCTGATCTCGCACCCCTAAAAACCCACCTTGAATCGGTCTAAACCCGAAAATTGACCTAAAACCCTCGATTTGGCTGTGCGGGACTGCCGTGAGCCTTATCGGTGCATCGAATGGATAAACGGACTTCAAATTCATGATCAGAGCGAAAAAACGAGCAAACAGGCAAAAATTTCATTTTTCGAGGTGCGGGACCGGAAACGGGGCCCGCAACCCCCCAAACTGCTCGCTGTTATCCATTCTGTGCATTAAAAATATATTATTACCTGTCCTTGCTAATTGACATATTTCAGATATACCGGCGTGTCCACAAAATTATTCCAAGCAACTTTCATGTTGGGCCGCGGACAACCGGGACACCGGAGCGCGCACGACGGAGCGGAAAGCCGGAGCCGGAAAGATGGTTATCCAAATTGGAAAATATCTCAAAATATCTTATCAACTGGTCAAGAAGAGCAAAAAATATATTATTGTCGTTCATTGCTCATAAAAATATTTCAGATATACCGGCCTGACCAGAAAAATATTCCGAGCAACTTTCATGTTGGACTCGCTGACAACCGGGACACGGAGGCGCGCACAACGGAGCAGCTACGGAGCGAAAAGCCGAAGCCGGAAAGATGGTTATCCAAATTGGAAAATATCTCAAAATATCTTATCAATTGGTCAAGAAGAGGAAAAAATATTTTTGTCGTTCCTTGCTCATAAA
The DNA here is from genome assembly GCA_026119855.1 of Campanula takesimana. Taxonomy (NCBI): domain Eukaryota; kingdom Viridiplantae; phylum Streptophyta; class Magnoliopsida; order Asterales; family Campanulaceae; genus Campanula; species Campanula takesimana. Next base: position 2,844 of record JAOWBW010001035.1, on the reverse strand, counting down.
ATATTTCAGATATACCGGCCTGACCAGAAAAATATTCCGAGCAACTTTCATGTTGGACTCGCGGACAACCGGGACACCGGAGACGCTCACAACGGAGCAGTTGCGGAGCGGGAAGCCAGAACAGAGATAAGGAAGATGACTTTAAGCCTTAGTCAAGAAGGATAGATGATTAATCCACCAATTTACAACCTCCCCCTCCAAGTTACAACCAATTTACCACCTCCCTCCTCCTATATACACTACTCTCATCCATTTCAAAAAGAGAGACACAAAAACAAAAAGAAAAAAAAACCCTACCATCCTCCACTCTCATTCTCTCTCAACAAGAACACCACCACCACACCATCACCACACCACCACTCATACACCACCCCTACACCACCATAAAACCACCACACAAACACTAAACACAAACTCAAACTCTTTCAACACAAGTCCAAAACCTTGAGAAAACAACCCAAAAAAGTCTTCCCTTGGAAGCAAAGGGAGCACAACCTAGGCATCATTTCCCCTTGTAATCATCTAAAAGGGTAAGATGTAATGTTTATGTAATTTCTTGAGGGGTTTAGCCACCTTGTTAGGCTAAACCTCCATTTTATATTCAATAATACAATATGGTTACTCTTGTTGTTCTTCTTATTAAATGATGATATATAATGATGTTTTGAGCTCTTGATCATGCTAAGCTTTTGATCTTGTGTATATATATCATGTATGTATGAGTGTCATATCTTGTTTGTGGTGGATTCAAGAAGTTTTCCAAAGAACAAACTTGTTTTATCTTATAAACCTTGAATCTGCCATGCTTTGTTTTATCTTAGCATAGAACATCATGAAACCATATCTAAATGCTTGGATGGTTGTTGTTTCATGTTTTTAACATGTATATATATGCATGTACAAAGTTTCATGTTCATAGCTTTTCATTTGAGTTAGTTTTGATAGGTGTTTTCATGACATGAGTGAGATGCCAATAATTTGTCCATATGGTACCTTACTGCCTTGTTGCTATTTTTACTCCTAGAAAACGTGGGTTTGGTCTTAGACCACAAAAGAGAACTTGTTCTACACAGAACAAGGAAGAATAACATGTAAATATCATATTTTAGCCTCAGGGAAGAGGCTCTTTCTATTTTTTGTTTAAGCTCTCTGTTCACAGAATCAGCATGTTCTTGTTTGGACATGAAAATGTCAGAAGTGAATTTGAGTGACCTAAACTTGTTTCTGGACTTGAAACTATCCATATCATAACTTTAACATGTTAGGAACAACTTTCATGTTTTGTGTTTTCCCTGATTCCTTTGTTTTCATGATGAAAAAAAGTTTTATCTTCATTTTCCCTAAAATAAAATGAGGTGGCGACTCTTGCAATCAAAAACAGCATCAAGAGAAAACCATTATGTGAGAACCGAGGGCATTTCCAAAAGCGCATCATCACGAGACGGGCGCGAACCGCTTTCACGGGCGGTCATTTCGCGGTGATCCGGTCATCTTGGGCGCGGGCTCTCACTGTGGCGACTCCGCTGGAGACTTGTTTTAAAGTGGGCTAGACTCTAAATCTTTGTGTGTGCCATGCTTTATGTGCCTTACTTGGGGTGTATATATCTGTCGCGACCCCGAACCCCGCGGGCCCGAGACCGCGAGCTGGACGTCGACTTAAAACCAAAACTATGAAATACCGAAGTTAAAAATTCAATTTTGAACCAAAAGATGATAACAAAAGGTTTTACAAATCAAGATTAAATCAACAATGTACATCCAACATAAGCTCCACAGCTTATACCAAAAGAATAAAATATACAATTCTTAATGACGACAATAATGGTAAAACTATCCCCAAAAGTTTATACATTTAAATAATGTAAACCGATCCATAACAACCTGCCCCAAAATCTCAATCCTCTCGACGTCCTCCTTGAACCGCGAATCCTAATCCTTTTCCTCCTGGAGGGGGGTTAAGGAAAAACAAAGATGGAAATAAACGGGGTGGGATAAAATCTCAGTAAGTTACTAATGCAACTACATGACATGCTAATATGCAACGACCAATAGCAATTAACATAAGACAGATAGCAGCGGAATAATAAGTGACATGCTGACGAACGGTAACATCAATAATCAATCATATAAATAAACATATAACAACAAATGAGAGGTTCCCTATCGCCAACCGTCCCATTCCGGTTGGAAATAACGACCGCTCATCATGCAAACACATAAAGCTGAAATAAAACACTCATAAGTGGATACATAGCCAAGGTTTCACCTAACTGAAGAACCAAGTAAAGGTCGCTGCGCAGCTTCAATAATCAACAAATCATCATCTTCATAATAGCATGAAAGCTGAAGAGAAATCCTCGGTCAGAAGCGACCGATCAACCCATCGATCAACAAACCATCTTCATAGTAGCATAAAAGCTGAAGAGAACCCGGTACCGGAACCAATAACCAAATTAAGTGTCACAAGGGACGGGAGACATGCCACAAAGTCATGCTCCAAGTAAAGCTAAAATGCACAGAAAGGAGCTAGCTCTTCTCACATCCAAGGCCAATCTGGAGAAGGGTAATAATGGGGCAAAACAATGGTCAACATCACAATGGACTGGCTGTGCCATCATAATGTTTCGCATCGCCCAAACACACACAAAATACCAGCTGGACTTTCAAATAAAGGCTAAGTTGTCACGACCCGAAAACTAGGCTCTATTTTATAGTAATAAATAATTATTATTTATTTAATTGCTTATTTATTTATTTAAATTATTATTTATTTAAATATTTATGTGTGCATTTTATGTTTCATAATAATTATGCCTAGCATTTTATTGGGTCATTTGTGCTAGT